>MPUH01000434.1:0-54593 GCA_001970955.1 Stentor coeruleus
TAAAATATAAAGATTCTTATTAGGATATGATATTCATAAATAGAAAAATAATATCTTGATGATAATAATTTAAATATAGTTTCCTAAAAACTGAATAATTCTAATAAAAGATGATTATAATTTTTCTAAACAAAGAACAGATTTTCCTAAGACATTTGTATGAGACTAACAACAAATATCAAATAAGAAAATATATAGATGTTCTCAGGTTTATGATTACATGGGAGATTTAACATTTGAACAATTTGGCACTTATTTATAAATTTTATCAAACAAAATATTATATCAAAATTTCCTAACAAAAACTGGATTGATAAGTAAATTCTCAAAAAATATAAAAGAATTTATATAATGATATCCTTATATATCACTACAACTTCAAATCATACATTATAATATTATTCACATAAAACTACAAACTTATCCTAATATTCTATAGACTCTATTTGTATAGAGCTAAATATTTTAGAGTCAAACAAGAGAAAATGGTCAAATAAATATAATCACTAGTCATGGCTGAATCATTCTGAATAAATCATACCTTAATATCACAATCATGAATTGAAATAATAATTTTCTTCTGAAGAATTTTAGTCTGCATTATTCATGAAATTCTAAACATCTTTTGCTAATATAACCTTCTATTCTTTAAAATACTTCATAATGAATATTGATTTCTAATTTTTATTATCTCACATTTTAGAATAGTAAAAAAAATATTAAGCTTACTTTACCAAGCTCATAAAATCAGGCAATTAAAATCTTATCAATGAATAATTGAAAATATTATATGGGAAATGTGTGTTGTACTGATAGACGTATAAAGAAAGAAGAAAAAGCTTCACCTACGCCAAAAACGCCAAAACCCAAAACCCCAAAGTCGAATCTGAATAAAAGTTCTAAATCTATCCGCCTAACTCCTAACAACCTTTTGACTAATGAAATCCTATTAAGCCATCCTTCTCCTCCTCCAAAATCACTTCAGCATATTGTAGATTTCAACGAAAGTCTTATAGAGGAACTAGAATATGACATAACTGAAGGTACTGATCTCAGTGAAACCGAGAAGGAGAAAATTTTAAATTTATTTTCAACATATTCCAATGAAGTTCCTGGTGATGAAAAAGAAGCCTTTGAAGGTTTTTCACAAATCAAAATCCTATCAGCCAGTAATTCTTTATATGATCATACCCTACTTATAAGTAATTTCGCAGTGTATGTCGTAAAATGCGATGACTTTAATTATGTTTATAGAAGAGTACGTCTTGAAACAATTCTTATTATACTGATTCGTGAAGATATTAAAGCTATGATTTTACATTGCGCAAATAATGAATTAGATGGGGATTTGTGGATAGAGACTTCTTGTATAGAAGATATTCATAACTGTATACAGACTATGTTTAGGTATTTCACTCAAAGGTATATTCCTACACACACATATCCAGAAAGCCAGTTTAAAACCCGTTTTAACAAAATTCCCCCGAGTTTAACATATTCTTTAACAAGTGAAGAAAATCTTAAAGCTAATGATGCAGTGATCCAGCATGGGAAAATTGCTGAGAACATTTTGTTAATAAAAGCTGGGAAAACTGTTTATAAAGGAAAATTTATTGATAGTGTTGCTGTTTTGACTACTAAAGGATTTTATTATCTAAACAATGATTTCAGGTTTGTCTTGAGATTGGAAATCAAACAGATTAAAGGATTGATTATTACTGACAAAATAGACAAATTTGTTATAGAGAAAATCAACGGCGAACATTTTTTATGGACGCTCAACTCGAAATTCGTCACAGAAATCGAGAAACTTTATATGAATATCAAACAAGAAAGATTAAGAATAATAAAAAAAGACGATATTGATATTGATGAGTATATTGAGCTAAGTTTGAAGAACAAAAGACAATCATTTACAATAATTTAATAGTTTGTGTGAAATAAGTTTATATAAATTCCATATTAAATCTTAGAAATACGTATTATTATAAAATGTTGAAAAAATTAATGCTGTTATCCCTTGCGTTAGGGACAATAGCCAGTGTTCTCCCTAAAGACTTTAAATGGGGCACGGCTACAGCCGCTTTCCAAGTTGAAGGCGCCTGGAATGTCTCTGGTCGTGGACAGTGTATCTGGGACTACTTCCAAAGCTTCCCTGGTAGGATTTATATGAATGAGACAGCTCATGTAGCTGATGACCTCTATCATCGTTATCCACAAGATATTCAAATAATGAACACCCTCGGGATTCCCAACCTTCGTGTTTCAATTTCTTGGACAAGGATTTTACCAACAGGCGATGTAAACAATGTCAATCAAGCTGGTGTCGATTTTTATAATCAACTTTTTGATGCCCTTTTAGCAGCTGGAATTACTCCATGGGTAACTTTATTCCATTGGGACCTTCCTCAAACATATAATAATTTCACAAATCAAAGTACTTGGTTAAACCCAGATGTTGCTAATAAATTCAATGACTATGCTGATTTTTGCTTTAACACTTTTGGGAATAAAATCAAACATTGGATTACTATGAATGAAATACAAACTTTTACTTGGATTGGATATGGAGTTGGAACCCATGCTCCTGGAAGATGTAGTCCAAGTTGGGGAAGTTGGTGTGCTGAGATTGGTGGAGGAGGAAATTCTAGTACTGAACCGTATATAGCAGCTCATAATGCTTTAATTGCCCATGCTTTAGCTGTACAAACTTATAGGAATAAGTATCAAAAAGCTCAAGGTGGAAAGATTGGTATGACGATAAGTAGTGCTTATGCTGAACCATGGAATATATCTGAACCACAAGATCATAATGCTGTTGATGTTGCTGTAGCTTTTCAATATGGTTGGTTTGGAGACCCTCAAGTTTTTGGACATTATCCTAAAGAGATGACTGATAGAATCACTGGAGGAAGGTTGCCAGCTTTTAATGAAAGTATGAGTGCACTTCTTAAAGGATCTTATGACTTTTTAGGTCTTAATTATTATACAAGTTCTTATGTTCATTATACTGGAGTCCCAGGTGATAATTTTGGTAATGATGGACGCTTTTGGTCAAGTGCTACAAATGCTACTGGACATCTTATTGGTCCTTATGCTGATTCTACATGGCTTAATGTTTATCCACCAGGATTCAGAAAAATCCTTAGGTGGATTAAAAATAGGTATAATGATCCACATATTTATGTGTTTGAAAATGGAGTCAGCTGTCCTGGGGAAAGCCAACTTCCTCCTGCTTTGGCACTTAATGATACTTTTAGGATGAACTATGTTTTTGATCATATTATGGAAATGGTTGATGCTGTTTTACATGATAAGGTTAAGGTAAAGGGATATTTCTTATGGAGTTTACTGGATAACTTTGAGTGGACTGATGGGTTTAATGTACGCTTTGGGATTACTTATGTTGATTATAATAATAATCTTACAAGAACTATTAAAGATTCAGGATATATGTATCAGAATTTGATTCAGTCATTGGGTGAGACTACAGGATCTTCTGAAAACAGTATTGGATTGTCGGAAAGATTTAAAAATCTCAGGACACTAGATGAATAGTTAAGTAATAGAAAGACAGTTTAGGATAGAAATTATAGGAAAAAAAATTTTTTTTGATTGAGTCTAGACGAAGATGATTATTATTTTTTTTTGCTTAGAATCTAAGATTAGAAAAGTGAAATTGAGAATTTATTTTTACGATTTTCCTCTTGTATTTTCTAAGTTTAGTTTTATAAATTTTTCATGTAAAAATTTGAATTTTGGGGAAAGGTATCTGACGATATTATGAAAGGGGCAATTATATATAATAATAGCTAGAAAGTATATAAAGCAATATGTTATTGTATGAGTATGGTTTTTGATAATATTAACAATTAATCTTATTCATAATTTTAGCAATCAAGGAGATTATAAAGCACATACTCTAAGGATTGAAGTTTTTGATTGGTGTTAATTTTTTTTAGAAAAATAATAATGAAATTTACGTCTGTTTTGATGATTTCAATATCGAAGATGCTGAAAACCAAGTAAAACAAATGCCTTAAAACTATCACAGATTTAATGCTTATAAAACATTGAGTAAATTAAAAAAAATACAGAATATCGAAGGAAAAAATTACCAAAAACACCAAGAATAAAACTAATACTAACACTAATTTTGCATAATAAATTAATCATGTTTTTTTCTCGATACCACCTGCTTCAAAGCTCTTTTAAAATCATTTGAAGGCAAACTTGGCTTAGGTGTAGGTGTATGTGCCTGAAAGCTAGCTTGAATAATACGATTTTTACTTCTAATAGAAGGCAATCTATTTGGAAACTTCAAAAACACATCAGGAGGTTCAGGGGTTTTAACTTCTTTAGTATACACGCTTTTTAAATTAAGCGGAGTGATTCTTTCATCATCTTTAATTACAATTGGAGAATCAAAACTGTCAATTTTCCTTTCTCTATCATTAACAAAATTCTCAGTTCTAACATCTAAAAAACTATCAATTTTCTTTTCTCTATCATTAACAAAATTTTCAGTTCTAACATCTAAAAAACTATCAATTTTCCTTTCTCTATCATTAACAAAATTTTCAGTTCTAACATCTAAAAAACTAGTATTTTTAGCTCTACTTGATAATTTTATTCGACTTGATTGCCTTCTTATTGAATTTTTATGTGAAATTTTACTAGCTTTACTTGACCCAGATCTAGGAGCTCTAATTTCATATAAGCTAAGATCTTGAATAGGTAAATCCATATATTGAATTCTGTCTTTTAAAGTAGATGATATATTTAAAATATTCTCAGGGTTTTCAAAAATAATAAAATCTGTCATGATTTCTTTTTCTAATAATTGTGGCTTAGGTTCTGTGTATTGTAGATTTTGATCTGCTGTTTCAGGGCTATAATTGTTGGTAAAGTCCATTTTTTCAATACTGTAATTCTCACTGAAGTCTACTTTTTCAGTTACTTCAGGCTTTTTATTTACAAGTGATTCAAATGGATTAGATAAATTTCTTAGTTCAACTGGTATTAGAGATTTCATATCTTCTAATTGTTTTTTAGTATTATTAGATTCGGTTTCTAAATTCTCTATTGTTGCTTTAAAATCTGAGATTGAGTTGTTTAAAGAAATAAGGTCGATTCTAGTTTCTTCTAAAAGCATTGACTTTTGTTCCCAGCATAAAGTTTTTTCTTCCAAGAATTCTCTTGTTTCAGCCAATGTTGCTTCAAGATATGCATTTTTCTGGCTTTCAATTTTATCTTTGTATTCTAAATCTTGGATTTTTTGATAATTTATCATAGCATATGCCCATATTTCTTCATTTCTCATACATGCTATTTGTATTTCCTGCTGTAATATTTTTATCGAATTCTCATAATTTATTTTCAATTCTTCTTCTCCTTTAATATAATCCCTCTCAATATTATCAGTTAAAATTTTTAAAGTCTTGCATTTTCTATTGAGTTCTTCATTTAAAAAGCGTAATTTCAATATTTCCTCCATATCTTCTTTATGTGATTTTTCAAGTTTTTTTTTCTGAGTATCCGCTTCATCTAAATATTCCATAGTTTTTTTGTTTGTAAAAATAGCTTTATTCAGTTTATCTTGAGTAAGAATAAATTGTTGAGTCACATCAGCATGATCCTGCTGCTCAACTTCAAATCTACTAATCCATGTTTCTCTTATCTTTTTTTCTGACTCAAGAATCTCATAAAGATTGGTAATTTTATTATTTAAAGTCTCTTTAGTTGTTTCAAATTGTTTCTGAGTACTTTCAAGTTTAATACGCAAATCTGTCGTTTCCATTTCCATATCGTAATTTTGATTTTTGTATTTTTCTAGTTCTTCTTTAAGGCTTTTCATTTCAGCCTCATATTCTCTTATTTCTTTATCTTTTGCTTCTATTTTATTTTGCTGATTCTGCAAACGATCTTTAAGTGAAATCCTGGATTTGCTCATTTGTTCAATTTTCTGTTGTGCATCTTTTAAGTTTATTTTAAGTTCATTTGATAAAGTGTTCATTGATTCTAGATTTATAGACAATGCGTTTTTATCTTTAACAGCTGTTAAAAAATCATTTTCAAACAGCAGGGATTTTTCTTTATAATATAAAACCTCGCTTCCATTAACTTTATTTGATTCTTTTATTTTAACATATTCTTGCCTATAAAATTTATTCTCAGCTGTTTCATTTGCTAAAGTTGTTTCTAATTCTTTTATTCTTTTAATGCTTATTTCTTTTTCTTTTTCATATTCTAGTATCATTGATTCCATTTTACCTGATTTTGCTTGAATGATTTCTAGGGACATCTTAAGATTATCAGCTTCGATTTTTTTTTGGGCAAGTTCATTTTGAGTTTCGCTATGTTCAATACTTAAATTACCGTATTGTATACTTAAAGTTTCAATTTTTGTATAACATTCGGTTATACGATTGTCTAAACTTATGTTTATGATTTCAGTTTGTTTGTATTTTTCTTCAGTTTTTCGCATTTCACGTTCGATTTCTGCTCGTATTCTGCTTAAATTTATGTTTTTCTGGTGTTCTTTTTCGTACTTTTCAGCTCTTTTTTCGCTATCTTTTTGTAAATTGTTTAAACTTTCATTTAGTAACTCGATTTTTGTGTGGAAGTCACGAATCATTGCATACATTTGGTTTAGTTTGCTTTCAAAAAGCAGCCTCATTGTAACTTCTTCATCATGACCAAGTCCTCTACGCAAAAGTTCTTCTTCAATTTCTTCTCTTTTATCTACTTCATTTCTTAATTCTTTTTGAACTTCTTGTAATTGTATCTTAGCAAAAGTTATATTATTCTGCATTTCTTTCTCTTTTGCCTCAAGTTTATTGATTTGTAGCATAAAATCATATTCCATCTGTTCAATCTCTTCTTTTTTTTCCGAGTTCAGCGTAGTAACAATCATTTCATAATCAAGTTGGCAACAATATTCTAATAATATAGCATAAACTTTCCAAATCCCTGTAACAATACTATATTTATTAAATGAATGCTTAAGTATTGTCTGTATAAGTTGATAAAAACCTATTGAATACACAAATAATGATCGATAAAGCCGGTCAATATCCTCAGTTTGTAATCCAGCTTTTAAAAGTCCAGTTCTGTCTACACCATATCGCATTAAAGGTGAACTTAATTCTTGTTTAGATAATTGATTTGGAAGGTTTATAAAAGTAGCATCTGATATTGTGTTGTTGATCCAAGTTTCTAAAATTCTTGAATTTAGTTTATGTGAATTATTTAATTCTGATACTAATGAACCTGGGTCTAAGGCTAACTGCTCATACATTTCAGGAAGTAAATTTTTTAAACCACTTAAAGGATGTCTTTGATTTTTTAACCGACGTGATATCATTTGATCTGGTTTTTCTCTTTTAGAATCTATGTTTATACTTCTGTGTAGAGATTCAAAAGTAGAATTACTTAGGATTTTATGGGAAATCTGAACTTGGAGTCTAGAACTATCAGCTGCTAAAAGTGCTTTTGGACTTAGATTCATCAGAGATGTTATTTATAATAAAAATCATTTTGTATATGAAGCTTAGCAAAAGATTAAAAGTTCAAACTTTTCGAAATAAAAAAAAAAGCTTTTAATATAACAGGAGAAATTTATGAAATGAATTCAGAGACTCTAATAATTGGTTCAAAGGATTCGAGAAAAAAAAAATAATGATTCACAAAACAAATATATTTCTAATAAAAATTTTGAATTAATATTAAGACAGAGTAGAAAATATTTAGGCATATTGAGTTTCGATAAAATAAAGTTTTAATGGGAATTCTGAAGATATTGGGCATATGATTATTGTGGTGCATAAACGATTAAAAGTATTTTATTTTGAAAGTGGAAAATTATTAATTTTTTTTTTACACAAGAGAAGAAATAGTTTTTAATCATCATCAGTTTATAAATTATATATTAAAGAAAATTATTTTTTATCTTGGAATAAAATATAGAAACAATATTAATTCCAGGGCAATAGATCTGTTCCTTCAAAAGTATACTGAAAGCATAAAATTTATACTTTAATTAATATTATAATGGCAGATGATAAACAAGGTATTATAAAAACTATAAATAGATAATAAATAATTATATTTTCTTTAAAAACTGGATATTTCTAAGCATGAAATTTATAAAAAATCATTCAATTTAGAGATTTTTATCGAAAGTAGCACCCTTCGTTTTATATAAGAATTTCATTGTATAATAAAAGCAATTTTTAGCAAATTATTAGATATATAATGGTCATTAGGAGCCAAAGATTTTTCATCCACACAAAATCTATTAAAAAGATATCAAATGAACTGAAGCATTTTCATTTTATTCTTCTAATCTTCATGCACTTTTCGCAGTATCTCTTTAATCTTATTTACTTATTTATCAAATCTCATCTTACTAAACCATATTATTTTAATTTCTGTACAATTTAAATTTATCATCCTTTTATTATTTTTTCTTTCAGGTTTTCTTCAACAATATTTTTTCCCTAAAATAACCTTTGATTGAATCATCTAATATTCTCTAGTAATTTTAAATGATACTATTACTTTATCAATTAAAGTATTAGCCAATCACAATTTTTGAAATACTCTTCTCAACCAGAAATAATTCCAACCCAAGTTTCCCTTTATCAAATCACAAAATCATCAAAACTGAAAAATATTTAATCATAAAATCCAAAATTATTTCTAACTTTATTATGTAAATATCTAAAAATACAATAAAAAAAATATTAACTAAACAGTTAGACTGTATATATTTTATTTTAATTTCAAAGTAATTCTATAATTTCTTCATATAAAAACCTCAAAAGTTCATATTTATTATCTAAGCCAAGGTATTAACTACAATAATTACTTAACGTATCATTTAAAAATACTTATATATGAGTATTACTAATATTTTTGATACAGAAACTCTTCTTCAAGAATATTTAAGGTAATTTACATACAGTTTCCAAACTGAAGCAAAAGCATATGAAGACGCTCTTGAAAAAGAACTAAACGAGAAAAATTTACAGATTTCAGCTTTAGAAGACAAACTCATAAATCTCCGTGCTGAGTATTTTTCTTATAAACTTAAACACCAAAACTCAGAAAATGCTATAATTGAATTGCATAAAAGCATTTCTCGACTAGAAGAAAAACTCAAAGCTGAAGAAAATATCAGAAAAGCCCTTGAATCAGAAAACGAGCATTTAGATAAAAAAAATAGAAGCCTACAATTCCAAATTGATGATTTAGAAGGAAAACTTTATGAAAGCCAAGAAAAAAATATTTTACTTAAAGAAGACCTTGATTTTGTTTATGCAGATAAATCTATGGAGATTCAAAGATTACGCTCAAAAACCCCAGATACGCAAATATCAAAAACTACAGTTCAAGGATGTAGTTGTATGGAAAATAACTCTAAGCTATTATGTTTAATAAGCAAATATAAAAAAGAAATCTCTGATTTAAAGAAGCAAATCACTGCATCAGAATTAGAAAACTTGAAAGCTAACAATAAAATGAGACAGAAAGAAAAGTTTCTTGAGAGTGAAATTGAAAAAATTAAAAGATACACATGCACACTTGATATTTTGATTAAACAAAGCACAAGGCCTATTAAAAAAAACTCTATTTCTAAGCGAACTCCAATTTTACGAGACAAATCTCCACTTCTTAGAGCGCCAAGTAGTACTAAATCAAATATTAAAAAACCACAAAAAAGCTCTACGATATTTTCATCACTTGATATTGAAAATCAGAAGATTATAAACAAAAAACCTATGTAAGTATTATTTATCTGACCTTAAAAATTGAATTATTTTAAAATTATAAGACTGATTTAAATGGTAAATTTTAGGTTATAATTTTTAATATGATTTACTTATAATGTTTGAATTTCAAGGCTTATCATTTATTAGGAGGAAATATTTTTGAGTTTTTTGATGAGGAAATTATATGTGAATATATTTCCCTTTATCATTAATCAGTCTGAGTATTCAAACAATATATTAAAAAGTATGCAAAACTCAATTATTTCTCAAATAATACCATTTTTGCATAATTCTGATAATACAATAAAATTTGAAATAATATCATTCTCTTTACTCTCAATAATATTTAGCTATAATTATACCAAACTTCTAAATATAATCATATACCGACTAACCAAATAAATAATATGGAAGAAAATACGTTTATCAACTTTGAGGAAGGTCGGAAATTTCTTTCAAATGAGCACTTATTTTTCCTTAAAAGATTCTATGAAATAGATCTCCAAGCGTCTAAGAAATCTTTGGTTAATGCATATGAAAAAAATGATTTGGTTGAATTGAAAAGATGTGCCCATTCGTTGAAAGGAACCAGTTCTTATATAGGTGCACTTACATGTAGAAAACTTTCAGAAGATCTTCAATTGTTATGTGCAAACACTTCAGCTTCTAAAGAACAAATTACTGAATTCACTAATCTATTAGTCCAACACCTTGAAGATCTTTATAAATACTTAAAAAACTATTTTAACCCAATAGAAATCATTGTCCCACCAAGAAGGAAAAGTGATTGCAAAATTGAAAGTCCACTTGTTGAAGAACTTAAAGAAGAACAGCTAACTTTAACAATAAAGAAGCTCATCCCTCCAGTTTCTAGAGTTATAGTAGCAGATCATGGACATTCTTATGAGGAAGATGAAATTGATATCTTAGAAGAGCTAAACAAACAATGGAGATGTGTAATTGTTTAATGCTGAATATAACTAATCTATTATTGAATGATTAAAAATTATATAAAATGCTTATTTAATATTATTATCTTGGTCAGTTTAATTAAATATATTGTTTGTGTTATGAACTTTTGTATTTTTATTTTTTAGAATCATGTATAATTCTTGGTATTTATACAATTATAGAACGTGCTTTTATTATTTGTGTATTTCCTGGAATTTTGCTGGGTATTTTTAGTTAGTTTCACATGTTTATAATTTTTTCAGCTTTTAGAATATGTATTGTAGCAAATTGAGATAATTTTTTACGAGAAAAAAAATATTTAATATTTTATAATAAGGTTTTATATACTGAATTATATTAAATATGAAATAAAAGTAGGTTTAGTAATAAAACCCTGACATTTTCGATTAGAGAAACAAATAATGCAAATTTAGCTTGTAAAATATGTAACTATTAAAATTTAAATGGCAATTTTATTTTGAATTCTAAATGATGAAATAGGTGAAATTATATGATATAATAAATACTTTTTTAAGTTTGCTAAAGTAAAATTTGAGTTAAAACTAAATTTAAGTTAAATATTGAAAATTATACATGATTATACTTGTAAAAATATTAACATATTGATTTTATATTATTGAATAGTTTTATAATCTAAATTAATCATTTAATTAAAACAGTTTCCCACATAATCAAGGATTTTTAGGCTTTTCATTATAAAAATTGCAACTGCCTATTAAAAAATCAAATTTATTGATTAGAATATTTTATCAGTCTAAAACTATAATTAAGAATTCATTTATAATGGTAATAATAAAATTTCTTCAAGTTATGTTGGTAAAAAGCAACTTTTTTGTTAATGTTAATACAGAAGTTTATATAATTCGAAATTTTCGCAAAATGCATTACAAAAAACTAAAATCAAAATTTTATACACAAATTATGATAAAGTATTTTTTTCTAATACTTTTTAAGTAATATTTTGCTTGCTAATAAGCTTAGAATATCTATTTTGTATTTTTTGTTTCAAAAAATACTCATTAATAAGATTATGTTTTAAAAGCAAGTTTTTACAATTTCAAATCAGATAATTCGTTTATTTTAAAATCCTAGACTTGTAGTAATTTTTAGCTTTAATACCTTCAAGTTGTATTTGCAAATTTTATTATATATTATAATCCAATTATTTACTAGTTAGCATTCTATAGAAATATTAACTTTATTGAAATTTTTAAAGTTATCTAAGGTAGTTACTTAATAATCTATAATAACTATAATAAAAGTCCTAAAATAAAGATCTTTATATATTATACAACTCTATACTCAATAATTATCAATAGTTTTATATATTGATGTCTAAGATAGAAAACTTGGCTGGGTAAAAAAATCTTTAAATCAAATTATAAATTATTCTAATTAAACTAGTATCTACATTATAAATCTATTGCTAATGAACTTAAAAACACTTAATTATTACTCTACTGGGGAAAAATCAAGTATGGAAACTCTTCGGATTCTGATAGACCTTTTTTCCGAAAAAAACTTTGGACTCTGCAAAGGGCTTTGTTCAAAATCAAATATTTTCAAAGGAATCGTCGGTCTCTGTAGATTCTGTTTAGTTCTTTTTGTCAAGAGAATTTGCTGTTCTATAAAGTTTTTGCTTGACTTTGTATGAGCGAGTTCTTTGAGGGTTTTAACTTTTCTAGTTCCAGTTTTAATAGATATTCTCTTGGGTGTAGTAAGTTCTAATTTGGGTAGTAGCAAATTGTTCTTTTTATATCTGTTATTAAGCAGGCTTTGCATATTAGCTATTGTTTTAATTATATGAGTTAAAATGTCTTAGTTTTGAAATGCGCTGTTATACTCCAATAACCTAGTTTATACAATCTTCATACAAAACTGTATAATTGATATATATTTCAATAAGAATCTAAGGGGAAATATTTTTCCTGCTAAATTACTGCAATAAAATAACTTCGTCCATTAAAAAAAATTTAAACTTGGCACATAAACCTAGAATATTCAAACCAAATCAAAATTCCAATTATTTTTACAATGAAAACATGTAAAAAGTTCTAATTTTAGCTAATTAAACGTGTGAAATCAACTTGCTTGCAACATCTCTTTCAACAGCATCTCCGAATAAAGTTTTGACAATTTGAAGGGCGAATTCAACTGAAGTTCCTGGTCCTTGGCTTGTTATAACTTTATTATCAATAACAACTCTTTGATCAATTCTTCCTGGTAACTGTTCAGCTAAAGCAGGATAACAAGTTGCATTTAAACCTTCTAAAATTCCATGAGATTTAAGTACTACAACAGGACTGGCACATATAGAAGCTATCCATTTATCAGATGTTTTCTGATATCTGAGAATTTCAGTAAGCCTTTGATCATCACGTAAATTACTAGCCCCAGGACCACCAGGAATGACTATCATATCCCAACAATCAAGAGGTTGAGATGATAAAAGACTATCAGCTTGGATTTTTATTCCTCTTGACATTGTTACGAGAAGATTGTCACCTGAAGCTGCTAAGACCACTTCGGCTCCGGCTCTTCTTAGGACATCGACAGGAGTGACTGTTTCTATTTCTTCACTTCCATTACATACTGCTACTAGAACTTTCACCATATTTCTATTAAAAACTCGACCCAACATTATATTGTTTTGATGATGGTATAGGATATTAACTATTTATTTCATATAATTGGAATATTGCTATAGAGTTTATATTAGTTTTAGAATCTTAAAGGCTACTATATGAAGTCTTTTTGTTTAGAGATCTAACATAAATGCTTATAATTCCATCTAAAAAACTAAATTAGCCTTAAGATATTCCTTTAATCTCGGTAAAGAAATTCTATTATTCTCTACCTTAACTTTTTTCGCGAACTCAGTCCATTCACTTGGTAATATTTCATGAAGTACATGCTTAAACATTTCATAATCAATTCCATCTTCATTTGCCTCAAAAACTTTCCCTAACAATTTTTTCTTAATCTCTTTATCCCAATTAATCAAAACAATTTTAAGCTCTGTAAAATCAAGTGATCCACTCTGATCCATATCCAAATTGTTCATAATCGAGTCAATTTCATTTGCACAATCAATACCAATCGACTTAAACGACTCAGTCATTTCATCTTTTGCAATATTCCCATCATGGTTAACATCCATTTTCTTAAACAAACCAATAATCTCATGTTCTTTAAAATCCAATTTAAAGTTCAAAAATGACAACATCGACCTGACAATATTAGTTTTGATCTTAAATCTTCGTAATTTCTGTACAATCTCATAAGATAGTCCTACATCTTTATTTGTCTGTTGTAGCCAAACATGATTTAAAGCATCTTTAGCTGAAAGTCTGTTAAAACTGTCTCGAACCAGGAGTTTTTGCAGTAAGTCTTTAGCATTGTGAGATAAGTTAACAAAATTAGGGTCTTCAAAATCTAAATCCGCTTTATAAATTGCTTCTAAAATATCTTTCTTGTTTTTTGATGCAAATGGTAGCTTACCCACAAGTAGCTTATACAATATAATCCCTAAACTCCAAATATCAGTTTTTTCATTTACAGTCCCATCAAGCATATCAGGGGATATATACTGATAATTAAGTAAAGCTAAGTCAATTTCTTGCATATCCGAAGACTTTTGTGAGAATGTAAAACCTACAACCTTTGGCACAGCATCTGAAGTTTGATTTGACAACAATAAATTCCCAATATGCAAATCACAATGAATTATCCCTTTAATATGCATATAATTGACTGCTGAAAAAATATCTTGCATAAACTTACCAACTAAATACTCATTTCCACTTTTTAATATTCGATCTTGGACATTCCCCCCATCTGCGCTTTCCATGACTACATAATAACTTCTATTTGTTTCAATTGTCTGATAAACTTTTAAGATGTTTGGATGGTCCAGCTCACTTAGAATTGTCACTTCTAAGAAAAGATTTGTATGATCAGATGCAATAGTCTTACTTACTTCTCTTATTGTCCTAAGGGTCCCACTTCTTAAGTCCCTAGCAGAAAGAAGTGTTCCTGTACTAGTACTTCCCATTGCACTGAGGATTTCAAAATGATTTGATAAAGACCCCATTTCTTTAGTAATCAAGCTTGTCTTTTTTTGCGCTGGCCTACGACGATAGACCTCAGGCTCTGATGAAACTCTTGTTGGAGCTTGTACTGGGAGAGATTTGTTGCAACCCATTCCAATAAATTTTTAAATTAAAAGTTGGTAATTGATTGATTTAGTAGATAAGAAAATTATTATACCCTAATTAGGTTTTGGAAGAAGTTTAGATTGATAGATAAGAAAAGCTGGGGTGTAGAAGATGGTTAGAGAGAATAATATTGTGGACTGAAAAAAACTGGAAGGCTTTGATGAATATTTTTAAATGGGATTATGTTGTTTTCTTTTGGTATGTTGATGCTAATGCTTTAATGAAGTTTAGATAAGAAGAGATGATGTTTTTAGAAAATGTTGTAATAATTATTTTGGAATTCAAGATTATGTCCTATGAGGTTAAATATATTTTAAAATTATGGGATTTTTTTTATACTTTTTTAAACTTTTAGTGGATTAGGTATGATTTTCAGATAATTATAGAACACTTTCAAGTTTGGTATTGAAANTTTTTAAACTTTTAGTGGATTAGGTATGATTTTCAGATAATTATAGAACACTTTCAAGTTTGGTATTGAAAGGAATTTGCCAGTTTTTGGAATATTGTTATAGATTAAGTAGGCTTTTATCATTATGATATATTAAAATAAGTATAACAACCTTACATAATTATGTAATCCTAAATAACTTATTTATTATTTCTTATATATATAAAACTAACTTCACTAAATACCTAATAAATATCCAGAATATTTCCTTACAATAAATCATTACATCATAAATCTCAAAAAATAATTTTCTTTAAATAAACCCTTAAAACTGTAATCTTTTGAAAAGCTTTATTATTCCTGAAAAAAAGCAAAAATCCTTTTTATCTACTTAAAACTTAAAAAATCCAAGCACTTTATCTTATCATCCCAATTCCTAATTTTCCATATCCCCATTTCTCAGCTTGCATCATCCAAATTACAAATTTAAACCTAACAAAAAACATCTAAAAAACTTATAAACTAGCCTTACAACTGTTATAAACTAATTTATTAAGATAAGAATTGACTAACCCACTTAAAACCTTCTGCATAACCCGCTCTTTTGGCAACTGAGCACATAAATACTCCAATAGGCCTAACTCCTTCTGGGGTTTTTCCTTGAGAATAAGATGCATACGTGTCAAGTCCTAAAGCAGCCCTAAGTTCATCTTCACTAGCAGCATCAGGGATATCGATTTTATTCCCAAAAACAACAAAAGGTGTATTTTGTAGCTCTTCTGTTTCAAGCAACTCATTAAGTTCATGTTTAGCCAGTTCAAATCTTTCTCGATCTGATGCGTCTACCATGAAAATGATAGCGTCGACTTGCCCCAAGTAGTCTTTCCAGATTTTTCGGGCAATTTCATGTCCTCCTAAATCAAATGTCCTGAATCGGATACTGCCCATGACCAGTTCTTCTGACTGGGGGTGCACTGTTGGTTCTAGCTGAGCCATTCTGTCATCCTTTAACATCTGTAGCAAGGTAGACTTGCCTGCGTTATCTAATCCTAAAAAGACTAGCTTGGCATTCTTTTGGTGAAGACCGAGGTATCCCAATGTTGACTTGAGCCAATTCAACAGAAACATTTCAGAAAAATATGGAATTTTTTTTTTGGATGATTTTATAATTCAAGATATTCAAAACGCTTGGATTTTGGCTTTTTTTTTTTTTGAAAGGTGGATTGGGGATAAAGTTTGCTTGGGTTTATGGGTGTGTCGAGATAAGTTTTAGGTTATGAGAAAAAATGATATAGGATGGACAAAAATTTGAGATTTTATGGAGAGTATGTATTTTGGTAGTTGGTATTAACTTAAAGTGTGGAGGAATTATAATTATGAAATACACTTTGTATATTAAGTTAGTGATTGGATAGGTAAAAATTCAATACTAAGATTTATTTTGGTTAAAATACTCAAATGTCAGAAAGCAATAGCATTTATATCCTATGCTTTCCTTCAAAAAGGAAATAAAACTTTCATATTATAAAAGTTATAATTTCGAAATAAGATCACGAAGGTAATCAATAAAATTATCAAAAATGCATAGTTTAAAAGCTCTTTGACACTATAATTCTATAAAATGATGATTAATTTTATTCATATTTACTCCACTTGGACCTTTAATCTAACTTTTCTTTTAAAAACAGACTAAAAATCTCGATATTTTAAGCAGGTATCTCAGGATTTTCTGGATTTATGAAGTTCCTTGAATGCTTTACTCTCTTATCCTCAAATTCATAATCAGGAGATCTTGTAAGCCTTGATATCCTTTTAAAAGTTTATTAATATTGTACTTCCTGATAATATTTTCCTTTTAACTACCTCTAGTTGAGTATTTCAAGATTTATCATATAAAATTTCAAAAAAGCACTGATTAATATCACCTCTCATTATTCCTCCAAATACAATTTTCTAATCACGGAGAATTCTTCTACTTATTTTAAAAAATGCAACCTTTATTATAAGTTGTTAAGAACTTGTTATGAAAATATTATTTAATTTATATATAAAGTAGGGTTTTTGAAATAGTTTATTATGAAAATTATCAAATATTCTTAACCTAAGAATCTACAGTATATCTAAAGTTTATCAATACTCATATCATATAATATTTTTAAGATTTCTAGTAAATTGATTTTAAAGTAAAAAATTGCTAATCACTCTATTCAAGCATACTTTTTATTTATAAAATCATTAAAATAATATCATAACCTTCCTATCCTCAATTCAAATCACATATTTAACTTATAACATAATTAGCTTAGTAAATTTAGATATATTCCGAATCACTAAACGCTTGATTATAATTCCCATCATAAAAACATATTTCATTATCCTCATCCTCATCTTCATCTTCATCCTCATATCTAACAACATTCTCAAGATTTAGTTTTGGTATATGCTTATCTTTATCATTCTTTTCAGTATATTTTCTATTAATTTTTGTATTTTTCCCATTTTCTTCATCAGATTTTTCTTTACCGCAAATAGTGTTTTTTTTATATTCAAAATCTCCAAGATACTTTTTTTTAAAGCTTTCAAATGTATTAACAAAATTCTTCTCAAAAATTTTGACAAATTCACTTGTTTTTCCATGATTTTCTATAGCCTCTATGTTAATCCATCCGCGATTTGATANAAATTTTGACAAATTCACTTGTTTTTCCATGATTTTCTATAGCCTCTATGTTAATCCATCCGCGATTTGATATTTCTGACAGGTTATCAGGAGTATCAAATTCTGTTTCTCTATTTATTGTTGTTTTATTATAGGTTGATTCNATTTCTGACAGGTTATCAGGAGTATCAAATTCTGTTTCTCTATTTATTGTTGTTTTATTATAGGGTGATTCTAATATTAAAGCTTTTGCCTTACCTTTTTTATAAAATTTGTTAGTGTTTTTTACTATTTCTGGCAGAGACTCGATGATTGTGACTTTTTTTTTAGGCTTTTCTTCTTTAAGTTTAGATTTTGTCGAGTTTGTGAGGATAGAAGATATACGGTTTGGTTCAAGAAAGAATATAGAGGGATCATAAATTTCTTGAGAATTATGAGTAGGATGTTTTGCGTCTTTTTTTCGATCTTCATATAGTATATGGTTAACTGAACAGTTTTGATTTTCCAAAGGTTGGGATATATTCTCATGTGTTTGTAGTGCACTAAAATGAGCATTTAATGTTTGTGCTAAGCTATGCTGTTTTTTTGAACGTTTTTTATTTGCTGTTTTATGGCTTTTATTTATCGATTTTATGGTTTTTAAGTTTTTAGAAGAGGTGGAACAAGCGTAAAGAGCTGAAGACTTTTTGTCTTTTTTATCGAGATTTTTAAAAACCTTTTTTTTAGAAAAGTATTTCTTAAGCACGTTTGGGTCAGACAAACATTTACTAAATTTACGGCTTTTATCATTTGTAAAAGGCTGAATACCTCTATCTTCTGATGCATGCTTCTTTTTTAAATTAACAGTATAATCAATTAACCCTCCTATTTCTTGTGTTCCAGGCGAATCTTTTTTTATACCTTTTTGATCATGGCAAATGACTTCTTTTTCATCAGCTTTTCGTTCAGAAATTTTCCATTTGGGTGTTGCAGCAGTTGATGAACTGTGGGTTTTTTTGTTATTATCACTTTGTTGACCTAGTATCCCAAAAATGCTTATATTTTTACTGGACTTCAACGTAGAAAGCGGTAGGCAACTTTGAATCTCCATTATAAATACTTCGAATAAAATTCTTATCCTATAACTATTCTTTACCAATATTAAATGTTTTATTAGTAACGAAAACTCATTACGACATATAAAAGCTTTTTTAAATGTAAGCTAATTTTACTTATTTAATTAGCAGATTTTGATATTATTATAAATATCGTAATAGTTGTGGTAATAAAATTTTATAATAGTTTACAAGTATTAAGAAAAGGGGGAAATAGTAAACTTATGATTGTTTTCAAATAATATAAGATATTTATAAAGTATAAGGATATAATTATAGTTATAGTTTAAAGTGGGTGGCATGGTTTAAATTTTGTCCGATCGAGGTTTGTTTGTCCTACGATCTCTTTCTTTGGGCAGATTCTATTAAACCACTCGTTGTCGCTGGTTATGTGACTTTTTACTTGGCTGAGGAGTTCTTTAATTATAGTTACACTTCCACATAATATAATAATATACTGAAAAATAAAAATTATATAAAAATTCATGAAGTTTAATCTATATTATATAAGTTAAAATAAAGTACTTTTAATGGTGTTTTATGTTTAAAATCTAACTTAAAATATTATTTTTGAATGAAAATTAGACACAATTTATGATAATTTAAAGGTTTATATGTATTTTTCATATAGTGAATAAAATAGTTATTTTATATGGAAATTTGTTTTCAAAACCACACTTGAATTCTGCATTTTCGAAATAAAGTTTTTGACAAAGTCACTTGTTTTTCCATCATTTTTTATATCTTCTATATTAATCCATGGATTGTTTTCTTCTTCGTAAGTACTTTTAGGAGAAGCATCACATGTTTTTTTCTTAATACAAGATTTTTTTATACTGCCAAGACTATTATGTTTCATCAAACTACTTGAATCAAATATACTTTCATTCTTTTTACTTAAAATTTCTATATTTTCTGCTATTGTTACATTTTTTCTTTTACCTAAAGTCACCTCATCTTTTTGACTATAAAATAGTGTTTTATGATCATTCGTGTTTTCTTGAATTTTTTCATATACTTCATTTAATGTTTCTTCATCTTGTCTGATAATTTTCTCTTGATCGTCGTATTTTAGTTTCCTGAAATGTTGCTTTTGAGAGGTTGATTGATAAAGTGGAGATTGGGATTTTTGTAATTTTTTAATATCTTTTTGGCTTGAATTAAAAGGAGAACTTTTTCTGATTTTGGGGTTGGTTTTCAGGAGCTTTGTGAAGGATTCTGAAATGTCAGGTGATGACACTTTGCTAGCGAGTTTTAGTGTTTTGGATTTTTTCAGTTTGTTTTTTGACTTTTTTGGTAAGTTAATAACTGATATGCATTTTTCTTGCTTTCCTACCACACATGAAGTGCTATTTTTTGTACTTTTAGAGAAAAAAGAATTTTGTGAGTCATTGTAGAAGTCTATTTTAAGAGGGGATGTGCTAAACTCATCCTCCAAGCATCGGTTTTTCGTAATTATAGGACTGAAATAGCTTTTTTCGATTTCCCCTTCAATCAATTTAGGGTGTTTGCATTTTGGTGTAAGAAATACTGCTAATCCCTTCTTTTTTTTACGAGCATTTTGATTAGGAATTTTTGGATTCTTCAGAGATTTTTCACATTTGAATCTTGACAGAATTAAACTACTCCAGCCTTCCATTTATAAATAGGCAGATTATAATGTTCGATTTAATTTACTTACTAATTTTATAAGGTTTTAAACTATTATGGTAAATTGATTATTTAATCTGAAATGATAAGGGTTAAAAAGTTTGTATTTGAATATTCTTAAATAATATTTAAACTTCTAAAGTTTTATACATTAGAAATTTTCGGATTCATAGAGATTTTCAGCTTTGAATCTTGATACAAATTAATTATTCTAGCCTTCCATTTATAAATAAGATGATTATAATTTGAGATTAAAATTTCTTATTGTCTTGATAAGGTTTTAAGATATTAGATATTTTGATTATTCAACTTGAAAAGATAAGGTTTTAAGATGCTATGATATATTTATTATTTAACTTGAAAAAATAAGGTTTAAAAAAGTGTGTATCGATTTTTCTGAGCGATGCCTAAACTCATAAAGTTATACTTTTAGATTATAATTATTAATAAGTTTTTTTCCTCGATATTTATGAAGCATTTCTTTTGGATATTATTAATTATAAGTTTTTTCTCACTACCTTCACCTTATTTTTCATTATCTTATACATATTTTCTAAACCAAAAACTCAAAGTATTAATCTATTAGTCTAATTCGATTCAGACTCAGATTCACTAAAAACACTTAAAAAACTTCTATCCAAGTCAAAAAGCTCTCCAATTTTCTCCTCTCTTACACCACATCCTTTAACTTTTCGCAAATTCAATTTTGGAATCGACATTTTATCCATACCTCCTTTAGACTTCCTGTCATTTTTCCCAGACCCTTGAGTACTCTCAGTCATATTCTCCAGATTTTTACTCTTAATATCCTTCTTCAAATTCGCATTCATAGATTCAACTCCTAACAAATACGTTTTCTTAAAATCCTCAAAATTTTTATTATAACTTTCTTCAAAGTCCCTTACAAAATCACTAGTTTTCCCATGATTCCCTAAGCTTTCTACATCAATCCAATTTTTATTCACAACCTCATTAGTTTCTTCTGGGGTTTTTAATACAGATTCATTACATTCTAATACATTACTTATAGGCATTTTTGCAATAAGACAGCTTTTAAATACTTTATTATATATCGGAGCTGTTTTTTTTTGTATTCTATTAGAATTTTTTATTATTGTAGTTTGTTTATTAGAAATTTTTGGGTCTGAAATATGCATTGAAATAGTTTTTGCATGAGTTCCTGGTAAAGTTTTTTTATTATTTCGTTTTATACTAGAGTTTGAATATACTCTACTATGTGATATGCTTACTTGTGTTGGACTTTTTATTGATGTACTTTGATTTATACTATTTTGGAGGTCAGATAATGAAAAGTTTGTAAGACATGGAGATGAAACATTGTATTGATGTTGAAAAAATGGGCTGGGGTCTACTGACGTTTTTATCTGTTTTTTGGGATTTGGTTTTGTTTGTTTTTCTGATAATTTTACTTTTTCTAATGTGTTGGAATTTATATGAAATTCCGGAAGGGATTTTTTTTTGGCGTGGGTGTTAAGGGATGTTTGCTTTGGATTGGAAAATTTGTTTGAGGTTGTTGTTAAAGGACGCTTTGGTGTAATCTGTATTCGCTCAGATACTTTGGCCGAGTTCTTTCTTCCAGGGATTTGAGTTAAACACTCACTTTGTCTCTCATCAAATGCTTTAAAACTTTTTTCTGACCCTGAACTATCTCTATTTACGCTTAATCTCGAAGGGATTTTGACCCTAATCGAAATCTTTTTCAAGTCCAAGTTTTTCTTAGAATGGCTTAAAAAAACTGATGAAATTTGCTCAGATTGCTTCTTTTCATTCTTCTTTGAACCTAATATCTTTGAAGACTGTAAGTTTGAACATGATTTTGTTTGAGCTTTCATTTTGATATTATTAACCAATTATAACAATGGACAATAGTAATCAATATCTTATTTTATTTCTAAAGTATTACAACCTACTTAATATTTTATTATAATAAATTTAAGCTAAATATTATAAAAGCATGGTAAATTATATTAAGCTTATTAACTGTTTTTAACAATGAATATGGTTATTACAAATAGTTTTAAGAGTTCTTAGTTTAATACTCTTATTATAAGTTTTCCTTATAAATAAAAATATTTTGTATTATACTCATGTTAAAAAATTGTAATCATATTACTAATAAGAAATTCATACTTTAATTAATTTTGTATTATACTCATGTTAAAAAATTGTAATCATATTACTAATAAGAAATTCATACTTTAATTAATTTAACTGCCACTTTTTTATAACTACTCGATCATTTTCATTTATACATATTACTTTACATGACTTTGCTACAGACTGACATATTATATGTTTAATATCTGCTGAAGTAACAATATCAATATACAATCTTATAAGACATTTTAAATGCCTAGCATATTCAGCAATAGTCAAACCCCCTTCATCATATCCTTCATTCATAGCAATATTAAGAATACATATATGTGGTAAAGTATGAATTCCAATCATTATACTCATAATACCTTTAGGTTCTAGAGAATTATGTTGTATTGATAACTCTTCTAGTATTCTAAGTTGTGGAAGTGCTTGTCCTAAGGATTCTGCTCCTTCTGGACCAATGTTGTTATATCCTAAATCTAACTCCATGAGATTTGAAAAAGTAGAAAGGGTTTTAGATAAATGAATACAGCCTACATCAGAAATGATATTTTGAGTAAGATTTAAAGAAAGAAGTCTTTTCATTTTCCTTGTTGATTCAGAAAACAACTGAATATCACTGTCCCCTAACCCATTAAAAGGAAGATTTATATATTTTATACAGTCAACATTGCCAAGATACTCACAAAATAAAGAAAATTGATATTCATTAGATATAGCATTTTCTAAATCTATGCTTTTGATTTTCTCGTAATTTTTAAAGGTTTGAACAATTTTTTTGAATTTCTCATCTGAAAACTTTACATCGCAACAGTATATTCTATTAATTTTTCTTGAATAATCTGAATAAAGTAAAGAAATTTCAATGTAGCAATCTTCATCGTCATTGATATGAAAGTAAAGTAAATGATTTTTTGTACGATTGCTTTTCATTATAGATTTATCCTCCTCTATGTTGCTAGTCTTGCTTAATTCTTTTACTTTTTGCTGTATTTTAACCCTTTCAATTTCTCTTTTATAAAATTCATTATCAAGATTACACAAACTAATCCCCTGACTGAGAAACTCCGTCGTACTAAAAACTTTATATAACTTTTTTGTTATATGTTCTATATAAACGTATTTTTCTTGAAAAATTACCATATCACTATTTAATAAGTTTACATTTTCTTCAAACAAAAAACTATGAACTGTTAGATATTTCTCAGCTCTACCTAAATGTAGAATTTTCAACTTGTTCATTGCATTATCAATATCATAAATACATCGATTTAATTTCCCTTCTACATCAGTAAAAGCTTTATGAATATTATTTATGCATTCTCTTGTTATTTTTTCAGCTTGTGAAATAAAACCTTTGATTTTTTCCTTTTTGGCATTTAGAATTCCAATTAGCGGTTTGATTTTACTACATGAAGATACTGTTGGGATAATACAAATATCATCATGAACAAAGTGGTATGAAGCATGTTTATAACAAAGAAACACATGATTTTTCTGGCATTGACAAATAAAATCAGAAATATTTGCACAATTAGCACACCTTTCCATATTAAAAACTATAAACTTATTATTGAAAATGCATAAACAACAAACATTACTCTTTACCTTTTTATTACAAAAACTATCACAAAAATTCCATTAAAATTATTTCTTAAGACTTTGTGAAAGAGTTCTACTTCCTCTTCTCCCATCAACATTTCCAAATCCATTAGGTGCAGTCTCAGCAATCCTCTTAGTAATACTCCTAACTTTTTTACTCATCAAATAATCTGTATCAATAATATTTGTTGATTTAATTTCCATAATATCAAATGGTTTATAACTAACCATTTTAACATCTTGAGTATTCTTAATAGCCTTACTAATAATATCCATTCTCTTATCATAAAGATTGACTCGATTATTAATAACTCCATAAGAAAACCTTGTAACTTGTATATCATCAAGGGCAAATTCATCAGTATTAATAGATGAATATAGTCTATTAATAATACTTTGTAAATTTGCCAAACAATTAGCATCATTTCTGTTCCTCCCTAAAAGATTACTAAATTCCATAGAATTCCAATATGCGACAATTTGCATCCAAGTATCAGGGCAATCGAGTATTTTTGGAAATTGTGTTAAAAATGAATCAGCGATATTTGGTAAGGTAAAATTCTTCCCAGCACTTCGGGAAAAAAGTTCAGCTAAATACTCACGATATAATCTGACAATACCTAATCCTTGTTTATTCATAACAGAAACTTCAGGAAGTGCTTCAATAGCCCCTTGTTCAAGGATTGTGCATTTTATTGGGAATTTTATATTAAATTCAACTTGTGACGTAATTTTTAATAACCCAGTCATTTTTAGAGCATGGCGCCATCCTGAACGGAAAGTTCGAATATCGTCTGGGTTTATGTTTTGTTCATTATCTGGGGTCCCTCCATGGATTAGAACTTTGTGTGAGGTTCGCATCATAAGTTCTCTATAGTCAATTTTAGCAAAGCCACATGACATTTCGATTGGAAGATTTTCTTTACAGAAAACTATTATGAATTCGAATATAAGGAAAATTTTTGATACATCCATTTCATTAGAGATTCTAGCAGTGAAGATATTGAAGTCTTTGTCTGTTGGGATTTCAAATGTCCAGCGATCTTCAAGTTGTTCTCGCCAAGTGGATTCAATAAAAATTGAGTTCCCAATGTATTTTTGGGTTAAGGAGGACCAATGAGTGATTCTTACAAACCTTTTAAGTATACATGCTCGTTGGACAATAAGCCCATCAGGTATGGAGATCCCTGAAGCCATAATAAGGGTTATATACCCACCATTGTTGCATGGATTTTGTTTTAAATAAGTAATTGAGTCGACTTTAGACTTACTAGCAATAGGATTAACATCTCTAAAATGCAACCCAGAAGGATCTAATGCAGGGACTATATCCGAACTAGGTAAAATCCTCTTCATCTTATGTTGTTCTGATATAAACGACGGGAGGAAATGCGAAGGCATGTCTTGAAATATCTTGAAAAAGTCCATTGGGCTAATCTTCCTTGATTTCCTTATATTAAACATAATCGAACTAGCTCTTGGATCTGCAAATACCTCAGGACTAGCTCCAGACATAAGCAAAACAAACTCGTCAATATCAATTTTCCCATTTTTATCAGCATCAACATAACTTAATAAATGATTTAATTCCTCTTGATTCACATCAGCTTTAGTACTTTTTAATACCCCAAGTAACTGATCAGGGGTTAAATACCCATTTTTCATAATATCCGCATGAATAAATTTCTGTCTCACATCCTGCATTTCATCTTCTTGTCTTAATATTTCCCTTTTTACCGTATCTTCTACAAAACTCTTAAATTCCTCATATTCAATTTTACCATTACGGTTCTTATCGATTTTTCCCATTATTTCTTTTGTCTGGTTCTGTGAAGGAAGTATACAATATGCTTTAATTCCAAGGATTATTTCATTATAATCAATTGATCCATCTTTGTCTCTGTCAAGCATAGCGAAAATCTCTCTAACTTCTTCGTCAAATCTTTGGCCAAGGTCAAGGTTTGTGATTCTTCTTTCAAGACTTGCTTTATACCCTGGCATTTTTATTGATAATTCATTTATGCTTATGGTTTTACTATTGTTTGTATCAAGAATGCTAAAAGCTTCGATAAGTTTTTGATCTGGGATCATGGTTCGCATTGTTTTAAAGGCTTCTATGAATTCATCAAGTGATAAAACCCCATCATTGTCAATATCATATTTAGAAAACATTTCAATTGATGTAACTTCTGCTCTTATAAGCTCAGCATTTAGCATATCTATTAAATTTTGAGCTGCAGTTTTTGGTGATTGAGGAAATATTGGAGGTCTTTGTATAGATTCAGGTCGCGGAGGTGGTCTGACAATACCTTCCATACGATCTTGTAAATATCTTAGATCTATAAATTGTGGATCTTGACCTCTACATTCTGTGGCTATCGTATTTAGAAGGTTTCTGTCTATACGAATTGTATTAAGGGATTTATAAAAAGCATCTTTATGGATTGAAGGATTTGAACCAAAAAGCTGATTAAAGGTTGTTTTTTGTTCACGAATAGATTCTTTTAGAAGAAGGTAAGGGTCCATTTTTATCCCTGGTTTTGCGCATTCGGATAATAATGTACTTAAGCGGGTTAGGTCAACTTGATTACCTTGTAAAGATATGAGATCACAAAGTTCGATTATTTCACCTTCTCTCATTATCCTTTCGTCTCTTAATAATTTTACGAAAGCAGCTTTAGGAAATGGTCCTGAGTCACGACCTAAGAGCTTGGCTAAGTTGATTCTGTTGACATTGAGAAAGTCATAGAGGATCTTTACTGGTCCTGGTGCTTGGCCTGGAGGTTTCATGATTCCTCGTGGAGATGACTGTCTAAAATCTCTAGAATCAAGAGCAGACCTATTAGGAATACTCAAATAACTAGCTTGTTCATTTCTTACAGGTTCTCTAAAAGGTTGTGTTCCAGAAGGTAATACTTGTTCAACCCTAACACCAGAAAGGGCATCTAAAAGTGTAGGTCTCTGTACATATCCCCTTCCACAATCAAGTAACAAGCACAAATCATTGAGTATATCATCTTCAGATGGTATCTGAAGATCTATTTTCACCATAACTTTTATATCATCAAAAGAAATTGATTGTGTAAACTTTTTCTCAACATAAACCGTAACTGTAACTTTTTTACTACTTACAATAGTTGATGAAATATAATCTAAACATTGATACAATGTTTCAAGGTCATCTCTTGTTAATACCTTAAACCTTAAACTTGTAGCTTGTTGAATAGGTTGAAAAGGTTGTATAGGTTTTGAAGGATTTTGAGGATTTGAATCTACTCTTCCTAAAGCTTTTAAAGCATAATCAAAATCCTTTAAACTAACAGATTCACGTGTGGGGTCTTTAAAATAGTTTATAAGCCTTTGAGATTGAGTTGCAGCAGGGTCAATACCAAGTTTATACAAAGCATTTCTGAACTCTTGTAAAGCAATCGACCCATCTCTTTCAACATTATATCTTCTAAAATAAGCTTGTGAGTCAGATTTATAATCATTTAAACTTTGTAAAATATTAGAAAAAATCGGTACTGCCCATGAAATTGCGTTTAAGTCGACCTTAGGTGCATCTTTCATAACCCTTCTAACAAAATCTGCAATATAAATTCTCCCACTTCTAGTTTTATCTATATCAGAAAACACACTTTTATATTCATGATCTGTTAGACTTAGCCTAACACTTTTAAGAGCATTTTCCATTTCAAACATAGTAACTTGTCTATCTCTATCAGTATCATATTTTGTAAGGACATCAAGTAAATCGATTTTATTAGTATCAATAAAATTGTAAATTTTACTAAAAATTGAGTTTGATGAGTCGTCAATTCCATTAACAAGTCTTACAAAATGTTCTACTGAAGATCTACCGTCTGAGGTTTTTTCTAGTAATTCCCAAACAACTTCAATTTCAATAGCCGTCAAGGGTGTCCCTGCATGATAAAGTGCTTGAGAAAAATTACTTCGGGTTAAATGTTGATCTTTTTCATAATCAAAATCCCTAAATATCCCTATTGGATCAATACGACCTTCTTGCCATCTACGTCTTAAACGTTCAAAAATAGCTGAAGGAGATGGTCTTGGGTCAGGAAACCTTTCTCTAACCCCAATACGATCAGCAAGATCTTTAACACTTAATCTTCCATCAGGAGCTTTAGTCAAATTGTTATCATGTATCAACATAGCGATTTCTTCAGCAGTCAAAGGCATTCTTAATCCTTCTAAAACTTTCCTTATAACATTCGGAGGTAGAAAATAATCATTTTTTATATTCTCATCAAAAGCTTTAACAAATGATATTTTACTAGTCTGTAAAAATTCTCTAACTTTCATATTTACCAATTCTATTCCCCCAAGTTCGATTTTTTTAATAAAGTCTTGATATATAATTTTATTACTTCTTTTTGGATCTAAAGAATCAGCTAATGATCTTAGGTCTATTGGGGTACAGTCTGGTTGAATTTGTTTTATGCATTCAAGGAAATCTGAAACTACTAAAAACCCTTGCATGTCGAGATCTTTTGATGAAAAAATCCCTTGTAAATCGATTTTTTTATCATTCGCTACCCTTCTTATAAGGTAATAAAGTCTATCAAGTTTCCTTTCATTTTCCAAGAATTCTGGGAAGAGTTTTTCGAAATTCGTTAATGAAATCTGACCATCTTGGGTTGGCATAAGTTCATCAACAAGTTTTTGCATATCTTGATATGGAATGTTTACTCTTATATCACGTAAGGCTTCTGAAAACTCATTTATTGACACTGAGTTGCTGTGATCACGATCAAAACGTGTGAAGAGTTCTTTGAGTTTCATATTGTTACCTTTGACATAACGTTGGATTTCATCTAGATAACGCTGTGCCCAATGAGGTTCTTTAGGTTGTATTGTTTTTCCTGTAGTTTTAGGAGCAGAATATTTTGGTTTGATTTTATTGAAAAGTTCTTCATAGTTTATAAGATTGGTTTTTGTACGATCAAGTTCTGACCATATGAAATCTAAATCCTCTTCTGTTATATTAATAGAATTAGAGACAAAAATTTCTTTTAAATTCGACTTGGATATCATTTTATCCCCATAAGTGTCGAAACTCCTAAGATTTTCAAAAAAGTTCATGTTTTTCGACTGTATTTCCTTTTTAAGTCTCTTATAAATATCAACTTTCTTTTTTCCTTTTTTAGATTTAAGTTTCTTTAGAAATTTCTTATACAAAATCTTCCCATCTTTACCTTTTTCCAATGAATCCATAAGTTTTGTATAATCAGTACTTTTCAAATTCCCCCCAAGTGATGAAAATGCTTCAAAAAACATTTTGGGTGTTAGGGCTTTATCATTATTCACATCATATTTTTCAAATATTTCATTAGCTTTAATCATTTTTTCTGTACATACTTTTCTTATTTGATCATAGATTTTAGATAAATCATCTACTAAAGGAAGCCTGTCAATAAGGTCTTCATAAGAAAATCTATTGTCTCTAGTTCTATGAAGAGGGTTTTCTAATACTAATTTCATACTTTCTTCACGAGTTAAAGGTAGTTTCATAGTTCCAAAAGCTTCTAAGAACTGGTCAAAATGAATACATTTGTCATTTATATAATCAAGATTACTAAAAACCTCAGTTATATCTATATGACTTTTTTTGATAAAATCAGCAACTCTTTTATTCAACTCTTCAATTTCTTCTATTAAAATCCTCCCAACAAATTCATGATATAAAATCCTCCCATCATGATTTATATCAAGATAACGAGCTATATCTTCAAGATCATATCTATTAAATCTTGGGTACATCTGTCCTACCTCCCTTTCAAATTCTTCATAACTCAAATAATTACTTCTGTCTCTATCAGCAACAGCAAAAAGTCTTCTTAAATCAACCCTATCTCTTTTAATCACATCTCTAAATTCCTCAAGTTTTGCTTCAATCCTATCATCTGTATCTCTTTTCCCTAATATTTTCTCAAATTCAGTCAAAGATATCCTTCCATCTCTATTTGAATCTAATTCTTCCATAAAATTCTGAAGCTCTTTTTGTGAAATTTTCACTCCCATTGAATCTAAAGCTTTAGCAAATTCGAATGTTGTTAATGAGTTAGATCTATCAAGATCAAATTCTTGGAAAAGTTGTTTTGTAGTAAGTTGTTTACGTGAAGCATATTCTTGGATTATTTGTATATAAGATTTTGCCCAATGTTGTTTTGGTCCACGTAAAGGTCTTCTGGAATAAGCAGGGGATACACTTCTATATCCGAAGTCTTCAGATGGTTTAGGGGTTAGGTTTCTTGAGTCGAAACCATCATGCTTTTGATATGGGTCTTCACGGTTTCTTGAATTACTTCTTCTGTCTTCTTGCTCACGACGATCAGGTTCCCTTCTCCATTCCCTTGAGTCTTTATTATATTCCTTGTCTTGTCCATATTCTCTACTACGGTCTTTGGTATATTCTCGATTTCGGTCATCGTCATATTCTCTGCTTTTTTCTCTTGTGAACTCCCTGTCTCTATCGTAACTCTTATCCCCAAACTCTCTACTTCGGTCTCTGTATAAATCTTGATCCCTATCATTGCCTTTATCTCCGAAATCTCTGCTTTTATCCCCAAAATCTCTACCTTTATCTCCAAAATCTCTACTTCTATCTCCAAAATCTCTACTTCTATCTGGAAAATCTCTGCCTTTATCTGGAAAATCTCTGCCTTTATCTGCAAAATCTCTGCCTTTATCTGCAAAATCTCTACCTTTATCTGCAAAGTCTCTACCTTTATCTGCAAAATCTCTACCTTTATCTGCAAAATCTCTGCCTTTATCTCCAAAATCTCTAACTTTATCTGCAAAATCTCTACCTCTATCCCCAAAATCTCTACCTTTGTCTGCAAAATCTCTACCTCTGTCCACATTCAAATTCTTATCCCGATCTCTTTCATTTTGCCCTCTATTATAATCTCTAGGATCTCTTTCAAAATTACTTTCATCTCTTATATAATCCCTACTATTCTCAGGTTTATATTTACCTTCTTCATATTCTGGCTTTTCCCGATACCCTAAATTCTCAGCTCTTGAACCCCTATCAAATTTCCTTTCATCCACAGGTCGTCTTCTAGGAAAAGATTCACCTGCATCATAAACTTTTTGAACAAATTCCTTATAATTAATTTTCCCAACATCATCAGCATCCATTCCTGAGCAAAATTTTTTCAACTCTTCCTTATTAATATCTAAACTTGTTTTTCTTAACAAATCAAAAAGTTCCATAAACCCAATCATCCCTGTAGGTTCATTATAAAGTACAGAAATATTCACCCCTTTATCCAAAGTCTGTTTTTTTATCCTAGTTAAAAACTTTTCAGCAAAAGAATTATATATAATCCCATCATGAATTTTAGCTATAAACCCAGGATATTTTATAGACCCACTATTTGTATTATCCAAATCATTTTCTAATATTTTCACATTAGCCATACTAATCCCTCTATCAGTTATATCATCTATGATTTTATAAAAGTTCTCTACTGATATACGATTTGTCCCATATTTATCATATTGTTCAGGTATAAACCTATCAATATTGATTTTTTTTTCAATAACACATTCTGCTATTTTTTGATATATTCCTTCAATAATTTTGATTTCTATACGTCTTGATGTATTTAATGACCTTTTATCTGTAGTTTCAAGTTTTATTTGTAATAAACTGCTTAAACTAGCCACTGAGATTTTCTGCATTTTTTGGTTTGTGATGCCTAAGTTTTTAATGTCTGGGTTTAAATGCATCATAAGTTCTCCTATTCGAGCTATATCAATATCTCTATTTATTGTTGCTAAACCTTCAGCGAATTCAGCTCGATATATATCGTTTCCGTTTACAGAAAAAATTTCTTCAATCCTTTTACCTGTATTTCTAAAATAATTTCTAAGTTCTTCAATTAGATTATCTAATGGCGCGGTATTGTTTTCTATAAGCGTAATGATATCTTTGATGAATATTCTATCACCTTTGCGGATCTCATTACCAAATCGTAATTTATCACTGTCTGTTATATTAAAAGTCATATCATCTAATGCTTGAGCTAATTCAGCCATTGTTAGTTTTCCGGTTCCATCAGCATTAAAGCTCATAAATAGTTTTTCTAAAGGAATTTGCTGTTTTATTTTATAATCTCTTATTTGTTTTATCCATTTTTCTGCCCAGTGAGGTTTGTCTTTTTTTATAAGTTCATTTGTTTTCATATCTTGAGGTTGCTGGAGAGAAAAATATGCCATTAAATCTCCCATTGTTGCATGATTTTTCCCTTGACCCATATCGTCGATGATATGCTCCACATCATTTTCTGTAAAATTCAAACCCATAAAATTTATCCCTTCCTTCATATCGCCTATGGTAAAAATGTTTTCCTTAGTTTCTGGGTCGTATCTGCTTTTAAACACATCTTTTGGATGCTTGCCTTTCATAGCCCTTAGAATTTTCTGTTTATTCAGTTTATCTCTTTTATCAATAATCCCAATACTTTTCTCAAATTTAGTCATGAACTCCATAAATGTCACTCTTCCATCATGGTTTGCATCAAGTTCATTATACAGTTTTTCTATATCAATTTCACTTAAACCAAGTCCAAGATAAGCGAGCATTTTAGAGAACTCTGGTTTATTTAACGAATTGTTCCTATCATAATCATATTGTCTGAAAAAGTCTTGCAGGTTAAGTCCACGATTTTTTAAAAAAACGTTGATTTTTCTAAAGAACTCATGACTAACTGTTGTTTGAATTAAGTCTACAGACATACCTAGTTTATCAGCGAATTCAGTTACAGATACAGAGCCATCATGATCTTTATCTAGATCTTGGATTATAAGGGTGATTTCTGAAGAAGTTAAACTTGAGATACCCATTTCACTTAGAGCTTGACTGAATTCAAATGGGCCTAAGCTTCCATCGCCGTTTTTATCAAATTTTGCAAATACTGCTGTTAAAGTTTGATGACTGGAACGGACGAAAGACTTGATTTTTTCATAGACTGCAACCATATCAAGAAGAGCTTTTGGCTTTGGTAGTCTTTGCATTAGATACCTCAGATCTAATAGTCCATCTTTGTTCTTTGGAATCTCCTCACAGAAAGTTTGCATTTCTATTGGGCTCATGTAGAAATTGATTTTGTTGATAATACTTAGAAAGTCGTCTTTTGTTAACAATTTACTGTCTCGTGGGTCTATTTCTTGAACCTTCGCTTCAATATTAATCAGTTTGTCATTAGAAAATTTTTCCATCCTTTTAACAATCTCATCATACGTTTTTTTCTTCCCAACATATTCATCTAAAACATTAAGAAATCTTTGAAACACCACAAGTCCTTCATGTCTTGGGTCAAACTCATCAGCTAACAAAGTAATTTCTTGAGGATTTAACCTTGAATTCAAACTCATAACACAAGTCACAAATTCTGCTAATCTCATTTGCCCAGTTCTCTGTAAATCATTTCTCCTAAAAATTTCCTCATAATTGAAATTCTTAGCAAAAACAGCCTCAGCTAAAATTCTATACATTTTTTCTCTCCATGCAGGGTCAATCTTCCTCGCCAATTCCGGTCCTCCAATCCTATATTCAGGATTTCTAATTTTTTTACAGAATTCGACATAATAAATATAATTGTTTTTAAAGAAATCAAAAATGTCAGCAATCATTTCAATTTCCTCAGCACTTGCTATACTTGCTTTAACTAAACCCCATTTAGCTCCAACAATACTAATAAAGTCTCTTTTGATAACGACATATTTTACTCCTGGATCAGCTTCTCTAAAGGGTAAATCTGGATCAATTCCGTTTTGTAGGAGGAAAGCTGAGGCATCTTGGATGATTTTATCGAAAGGGTGTTTAGAAAGAGTAAGTTCAGAATTCTCTAAATGGTTTCTGTTTGGCGGCAAGATTTCAATAGGGGTGTTTTCATTAGCTCGTCTTTGAGGTGGGATGTTTTTGTTTAGAGAGTTGTGGAAATTATAATTGCTTGTAGAAGATGCATCAACATTTTGCCTTTGAGGTAGTTGAGGATCTCTTTGATTAAAATCTTGTCTATAATGATTGTTTATTGGAGGACCTGGTGGACCTGATTGACTTGATGGACCTGGAGGACCTGGTGGACCTGATTGACTCGATGGACCTGGAGGACCTTGATATCTTGGATTATATCCTTGAACATTTGGATCTGGTCTTTGATAATCAGGTGGACCTTGATAACCTTGACTAATCCCACGATTCTGTATTTCTCTATTTGGATAAGATTCTTGATAACCTTGACTAATCCCACGATTCTGTATTTCTCTATTTGGATAAGATTCTTGATAACCCGGATCTGAACCTTGTCTTGGATATGGTCCTTGATTATAACCTTGTCTTGAATCATATTGTGGAGGATTATATTGAGGGTTAGGAACTGGGGCTTGTCCAAAAGATGGAGGAGGGAAATTTCCACTACTTTGGCCATAAGGTTGAGCAAAATTGTTTTGACCTGTTCTAGGAGGGAACGCATTATCAGGTGTTTTTGGAAGCTCATTTCCTTCATTGTAATGAGATGGTCTATAGTAATTATCTTCAGATCTTTGATCAAAAGAGTTATAGGAGTTGTTTTGTCTTGGAGGTTCTTGAGGCTGTCTGCCTGGGGCATTTTGAAAATTCTGACTGTCCCGAGGATAGTTCGACCGGTTATCAGCTCCTTGAGATCCTCTTCCATAACCACCTCTATCAGCATATGGATCGTGTTGTGGGTTATTAGAATGATTCAAGTTTGAACCTGCCTGATAGTCCTGATTGTAATACCTGCTATCTTGCATTTTATAAATTTTTAAACTTTGATTTAATAATTTGATTGAGGATTTTATTATGTTAAGAATTTTATTAGATGAAATAGAAGGATTTACTTCTTCTTTTTTAAATAAAAGTTTTAAAATTTACAGGGTTATGGTTGTATGGTTTGATATAGTTTTTATATAAATATTGAAGAAAAAAAATTAAAGTGACGATTTGTGTGGAAGGTAAAAATCTAATATTTTTTGATTTTTTGGGGAAATATAAGCATTGAGGAGATGACTTTTTATAAGTTTTAGAAATATGATTATTTTTTATATGCATATAAATGATGATTTATTATGCTTGGGCACTTGCAATAAGGCTTTTACTATTTTGGGGATATCATAGCACAGATTTCGAAGTGCATCGTAACTGGAAAGCTATAACTCATAGCCTACCCTTATCTTCCTGGTACTATGAATCAACATCCGAATGGACTTTAGACTACCCTCCTTTTTTTGCTTATTTTGAGTACCTTCTAAGTCACTTAGCTTATTATTTCGACCCTTCAATGCTACAAATCTCCTCAACTCCCTACACAAGTGAACATTGCATTTTCTTCATGCGTATATCAGTAATTTTATCAGAGTTCATCCTCCTTTATTCCCTATACAAATTCTCAAACCCTTTAATCTCAGGATTAGTCCTCCTAAACCCTGGTCTTATTTTTGTTGACCGTATTTTCAATATAGACATTCATTTCCAATACAATGGTTTTTTAATCGGCTTATCTTTATTATCAATTCATAGTATCCAAAACAAAAATTTCATCCAAGGTGCTTTATATTATTCAATTCTCTTATTTTTCAAGCATATTTTCCTATATTTCGTAACCCATATATAGGCTCCTGCATATTTATGGTATTATCTCAAATATTACTGTTATCAAAAAAAACATATTTCTATTAAAAACTTTTTCTTAACCGCATTTACCATACTCTCAGTAGTTTTTATAGCACTTTTACCTTTTATCCAACACCTTGAAGCGTTAAAAACTCGCTTGTTCCCTTTCGGCCGTGGTCTTACCCACTCATACTGGGCACCTAATTTTTGGAGTCTCTACAATTTCTCTGATCTTATGCTCAACATTCTTATAAATCAAAAATATAACACAGAATATACAAAAGGTTTAGTCAAAATATCAAATCATGCTATCTTACCAAATATCCACCCTATATACACATTAGCTCTTATTGTATTTTTTACTGGATTATTAGGGTTTTATACATACAACAAAGCTAAAAAAAACATGTTTTGCGAGATTTTCTGTCTGAGCGGAATAGGTTTTTTCTTATTAGGTTGGCATGTACATGAAAAAGCTATTTTAATGATATCATTGCCAATGATGTAATAATAATTTAGTACACTGTGGGAAAAATACCCGAAAAGCGTGTTTTTGATGAACTTTTTTGGAAATTTCGCTTTATTCCCATTGATATTTACAAGTTTAGAGCAATTATTTGTCATTGGGTATTTTGTTTTGTATTTTGGTGTTGGGTTAGAAAATGTTGATCTTGGGTATTGGAGGGTTTTGTCATTGGGTATTTTGTTTTGTATTTTGGTGTTGGGTTAGAAAATGTTGATCTTGGGTATTGGAGGGTTTATTTACTTTTAGGTGGACCTGTTTATATTATGTATATGGGTTTTAATGCTATTATTGGAAGTGAAACCTTTTTCCCGTTGATTGCAGTTTCGGTATTATATATATAGATCTATTCAGCTGTAGGGATACTAGCTACAACAGCACATTTCTTATATGAAATAACCCCTCAGAAGACTAAAATCATCTAAAATTTCATATAAAACTAGCTTTTTTTAATACTTTTTGCTTTTTATATCATACTTTTAACTATTATCGTTAAGGAAATTTTATATTTTATTGTTTTTAATGCTTTATGTCGAAGATGTTATTTAAGAATTACAAACTTAGTATACCTTCAGGTAATAACCTGAATCTTTTTTCCGCTGTCTTTCAATACCCCATCTTCTTCGATATATAATGACAAATACTCGCATTTTGCTTCGGGTTTGTGCGATTTTGTCACTTTGTTTGTGCTTTTTTCTGTCACGTCGGCGTCGGTTGTGATGTTTTCAATCTGCTTCATATGTGAGACTTCGTCTTGATCACCGAAAATGGTATGGATAAATGAATCTGATTTTGAGTCTAGATCGTTGCAGTATCTGCTGGCGTTACCTAGACAACACTTAATACAAAACATTATATTCCATTTTCGCTTATTTTTACCCGTATGTTTTATTGTATTATAATTAACTTAAAGTTTAAGTAATTCTAGGTAAATTAAGTTAATGTCATATTGTAATGTGTAGAAAATAAAATTATTTGAAAAGATAGAAAGAAGGGTTAAGAGGTAAGAAAAGGTTTTGAAGATTATATAGAAGGTTAAATAAAAGATGCTTTTATTATGGAAATTTTTATGCTTTTTAGTATGAAGGAAGGGGAATTAGTAATGATGTTTTAATAAGGGGATTAGTGGTTAGGACATTTGGAGAAAGAAGATTGGGGTTTATGAAGGGAATTTTATATTAGATAATTCAGGGAAATCAATTGCTTTTAACCGATTGAGTATTTTATGTTAAACATAATTGTAAGTTTTAAACTTGGCAAACTTATGTTAGTCTAGTTTTCAATTTGTGTAATATTTAAATCCCATACAACACAATAATTATATCTTAATAAAAGCTGATTGGGCAATTTATAATTGTTGTATATACCTAACGCTTAAAACCACAATTTATTTACATAGATAATCATCTAACATTTAAAATAAAGCTAAAGATATAACTAAAAGTCAATAAAAACCCTAAAAAAATCCTAATAAAATCTTTTATCACAACTTTTAACTACAAAAATCACATATAAAAATCTCTTAAAGAATTAAACAATCCATTAGCCAAAAAATTACAATATCGCCTCACCTAAATCCAAAAGTTAATCAGAAAATGGTATAATAAATATGCAAAGTGTATTTTTATACGATAAAAAGCGACAAATGAGCCAAAAAGCATTAGCTGAAGTTAAAAAGATAAACAAAATCAAAGCAAAAAGAGTCAAGTCCCGAATAGTTTTAGCTCAGCAATTCATGAAAAGAGTATCTGGACTTGTTATAAAACTTCCTAACAATCTTTCCCCTAAGCCTTTAAACATTCGTTCTGAGTCATCTAAAAATTTTAGAACAAACTATACTACAGAAAAAGAAAGGATTAAAGCTGCATGTGCATCGAATCAATGGCTTGATACAACTCCTACTAATTATAGACCTCCAATATATCGGAATAGAGATCGATCTAAAGAGTTATCTAGTGATTTTAAGTTTAGGCCAACTACTTCAGTAGAACGGGTTCAGGATGCACGTGATAGACAGTCTACTATTTTACAAACATCTACTCCTCAAAGTAACCCTTTTCCTGTTGGCAGAACTTATTTAGACTATTATCATCCAGCTTCATATACCAAGACATTTGAGTCGATGCTTATATTAAACCAAATTCCTACATCGGCTAAAAACAAAATGTGTATGTAATTGTATAGGATTAATATATAAGTTTTGTAATAAACATAAAGTAACTTTTAGATGGATTATGTTTTAGAATATAATTATATTTAGTATTATAAAGTATATATTATCAATTTAATAATATATAAAATCTTTAAGAAGAGTGCATAATTGGAGTATATATCATCAACAAAAACTACCTTAAACTCTAACCACATCCTCTAAGGCAATTATTAAAGAAAATTATCTTTAAAAAGTAATTTAAATATGAGTTAAGATTTCATAATGCAACCTAATTCTATTTTATTTTACTTGAGTGAATCTATGTGCAGTCTCGACGTGAATACAACAATAAAACTATCAAGCAAATCTCCACATGTGCCAATAACAGGCAAAAAAATAATATCATCAATTCAAGTCCCAATCAACGTCAAGGAAAGTTCTCCTCCGAATAAAATATACATAAAAAAACAAACACAAGATAAAGGCCCATCACCTCGAAAAACCCCAAGAAATACAAGTTGTCTTCGTTCATCATCAACAAAAAAGCAAACCAAAGAAAAAAAAAGTTCTTCAAAAAAATCAGGAGAATTGCGTAAATCCTTTATCCAAATCCCACCAAAACCCAAAACTGAAAAGCCCCCAAAACCAACAAAAATATGCCAAATCGACACAACAAAACAAGAAAACCCTTACTCATCCCAAACAACTCTTCGTCCGAAACTCCGGCAAATAATCAAAACAACTTTGAAAAAAGAAAAAATCAAGAAAATCCGAACTGCTAAAGAAAAACGAGGAATCGCCGAGATAAAAGTCTTGAAAAAACAAGAAATAACTAATCAAAACATTCAAATAAGACATGAAAATGCTAAATGCAAAAAAATCAGATTAAAACATAAATATTGTTGGGGTGTCGATCAAAGTAGACTTAAAGATCCACAAATATTAAAAGATAATACATCTAAAAACTCAGCAAGAAAAGCTAGATCAACAGAAAGGGTAAGAACAGGAATAGATACTATAAAAGAAATACAGATTGATTTTGGACATGCTCATTTAAGATCTAGAACTTTAAGTCAAAAATCAGATGATCGTCGTGGGAGTTCAAAAAATAAAGATGAAAATAAAGATTTTAAATATCAAGAAATTACTCAAGGGCTTAAAAACAAACATCAACCTAATCTTAAAGTTATAGAATTTATGAAGAAAAAAGATATTACGAGGAAGGAGAAAATTTTATATGAGGATCTACAGAAATATGCTGAAGACTCAAGAAAACAGGCACAGTTGAATAATTTGGAGGTTTTGAGGAAGGCGATGAGGCCAAAGCTTAAAGGTAAAAAGATTAAAAAAAAACATGGAAAAGGGAAAAAATATAGACATGAAAATGGTAGGATGGTTCATACTGAAGAAAATGTGAATGATAATAAAAATATAAAACTTGTTTATGATACGAAATCATATGAAGATCAATCTAATGAATGCACTTCACGGATGCCTGGGTCTTTTAGAGATAATCGTAATTCAAGTAGGGAAAAAATTGCAAAAATAATACCTTTAGAGAAAAAAAATATATTAAAAACCTCAAAAGCTAATGATATTGAAACAAAAGCTGCTATAAAAATACAGTCACATATAAGAAGATTTTTAGTACAAAGAAGATTTGATAGAGATCTTGAGTATTCTTCGGCTGATGAACAAATAAAGGATATTTTGACGAGAATTTCTCAGGATGATAGGGGCTCGTCGGTGAGTTCTCAAGAAAGAATGTATGATGTTGAGAAAAAAACTATAAAAAAACTACAAATTGATATACCATCAAGTAGTCAAAGTAGGAAAAGCTCATCTTCTAGTGTAATGCTGATCAATGAGGACTCTTTTTCTGGGCAAAATATAAGTTTGCTTCATGAAATCGAAGAAAGTAAAATCAAATACCAAGAAAAACTTAAAGAACAACTTATAACAAAAGAAGCCCAACTTCAAAGCTTGGAATATCTAAAAAGCAAAGAGATTCAAGACATTAAAATAATCACAGAAAGAATAGGAAAAGATGAGGAACTAAGTGAATTAATAAGTAAAATTATCGACCAGCGATACAGTCAGCTTTCTGCATTACTTGAAGAAAACGTGAGGAAATCAGAAAAAGAGCTCATAAGCTGTATGGATGCCGAAGAACGTGAAGAGTTCAAAAGCGAGCTTATGGAAAAATGCCAAAAACTAACCCAAAAGTTCCAAAACGAATCCAAAATTGTTGACAGTCTCATTGAAAGTTTTGTAGTAAAAAGTGAAAGGGAAAACGAGAACACTTTAGAAGATAGACCTGCGATATATAAACCGAAATCAAAAAATCCAACACAAATCCATGAAATTACCACAGAAAACCCTCTACAAAACACTTCGATATTATCCCCATTAGCAAGAGACTCAACTTTAATTCAAGAATCTACAATTAAACATTTATCAAGTGATGATGAACCTCATGATAACACAAATATTTTTGCTGAAGACTTTCAGGTATTTACTCCTTTATCATCAGCATCTGGTTATGAAATACGTAAATTAAACACTTTATCTCCAAATAACGAAATCACCAACATATACAATTCGATTAAAAACGAAAGTCTTATTGATACTTCAAAACAAGCTGTAAAGTTTTCTAAGTATGTTGAAAAAAAAGAAAATGAGATACTTATTGAAGAAATATCATTAGAAGTTTCTAATTCAAATCCTCATGATAGTTCATTGATAGAAAATCTTCAGTTAGAAAGTCCTTCTTTGACACCAGATAGTAGTATAAGAATGCTTCAATCAGGTCAACAATATGATATTTATCCTAACCTTTTAAGATTCCAAACTTATCTTGATTCTTGTGATGATAACTTAAATCTACCTTATAGACCTAATCCTCATTTTATAGGTCTTGATCCTACTGATTATTACCCTGAACGTCCTTCAGCTCCACTTAATTACTTAGATAGTGAATCTCCATATACAAACCAGTCTCCAGGGATAACAAGTCAAAGCGAAAATGATATTCAACAAAACACATACAATGATTTCCAAACATTAAGCATCCAATACGAAGTTACTCCAGAACTTGTTGTAAATTTAGCAGACATGATTTTAAACCACTTACTAGATGAAAGCACCAAAACTCCACAATTTAAAGAAATTGCATATACAAAACTAACTAATATTCCTCCTACTCCAATACTAATCCCATACCCTGAACAGCATATCCAAATCCAAACCGACCCAGCCTCAGTAAAATCATACCTAATCGAGATTTTCAATAATTCTAATTCCCAAGAAATACATAAAAACCTCCAATACCCTCTAAAGCAAAACCCTCTTAAAGTCTTAGAACAACTTCAAGAACTTGAAATAGGAAACTACATCCAAGCCATTTGGGTATCATTTTCAGATATATTAAATCTAAACACTTATCTCCATATAGAAAGTATTCGAGAAGAATTCAGAGAAGATTCTTCACCTTTAAACATATCTAAAAACATACAAAAATATTTAATAGAAGCTGAACATATACATAACAAATTAATATTTGATGCTGCTAATGAAGCATTACAAAAATATAGACCATATGGATTAAAAGGTTATCCAATGCCATGGAGTTTTGATTTTAGATATATAAAAAAATCACAAAATATAGAAAAAGTTATACAATTAGTTATAAATGAAGTATATTATTGGAGTACTATGCAAATTGGAAAGCTGGGTAGAGAAGATTTTTTAATGTCTAATGGGATTATTGATGATGAACTTTTACAACAGATTAGGGAGGAAAGATTAGCTGGTGTACTCACTGAGGAAATTGTGGAGAAAGATAAGATTTGGGTTGATTATGAGTTTGAAGAAGCGCAAGTTAAGTTAGATTTGGCTGATATTATTTTGGAAGTTTTAGCGGAGGAAATGGTTGAGATATTAGGTTTTGAGTAAAATAATAAGATATGAGGTTTTTATTTTTTTTTGTGAAGAATTTTGGCTTTGATAGGGTTTTTATTGTGAAAAAGTTAGAATTAAATTTTATGTGAAGATGATAAGCTTAGTGATTTTGGGGGTTTAGTTGAAAAAAATGGTTGAGATATTAGGTTTTGAGTAAAATAATAAGATATGAGGTTTTTATTTTTTTTTGTGAGGAATTTTGCCTTTGATAGGGTTTTTATTGTGAAAAAGTTAGAATTAAATTTTATGTGAAGATGATAAGCTTAGTGATTTTGGGGGTTTAGTTGAAAGGTTTGTGAGAAGAGATATTTTTTAGTGTTTTTGTGATAAGAAATTGCATTTAGAGATATAAAATTTGTGTTGAAAATTATTTTTAATTATGGTTCACTTTGAAAATGTATTATAATTGATAATATTTCATATTTTTTGTTTCTTAATCAATTATGTAATAAAAAATGCTTTCATTTTTATCTAAACATTTATAAAAATAACTTAATAAACAACTAATATACCACCAATATGCATATAATTTATAAAAATTACAGTATATTACCAATTAAAAATCTCCTCTATACTAAATCCATAACCGTATACAAAAAATCATTATTTCTAAACTAAATTCTCAAGAATCTTATCATTAAAAATAATAAATCATATCCTATCCTTTATCTCAATACCTTAGCACCCACTTTAGTTTCCCTAAAATTTCCTATGATATAAAAATAGTTTTCATCAACCTTTAATTCTTCAACCCTTCAAAAATTAAAACTTTTTATAAATAAAAATCAGTATGAGCACTACTGAAAAAATATTGGAAGAATTAAACGAGTGTCGGACAAATCCCTCCATGTACTCTCAGAAAATTTCTAAAATCCTCAAGTACTATCGAGGTAAGATCTTTGCCCGTCCAGGCTATGAAGCTATAGAAACTGAAGAAGGTTCAGGAAATGCCTTAGCTTGTATAAGTTATCTAAAAACTGTCATGCCTATAGAACCTCTTCAGTGGAGTCAATCTCTAACTCTAGCAGCCCAAATGCATGCTGATGATATAGGTCCTTCTGGACGTATGAGTCATATTGGTCAAGATGGTTCAGAGCCTTGCGATCGCATTGAAAGATTTTGTCAATGGTCAGGACATTTAGGTGAAAACATAGACTATGGCAATGCAGATTCTGAAGATATAGTTGTAAGTTTGCTCATTGATGATGGAGTATTAGCACGAGGTCAGCGTCTAAATATTATGAAAAGGGAGCATAAATACGCGGGTGTTGGTTTCGGCTATCATTCTGAATATCAATACGTATGTGTTATTCTCTTTGCTGAACTTGTCATTGAAAGCTCAATAACTAACACTCCATCTCTAAGTTCAGTCAAGAAAATGAAAAAATCAGAGTATGTAAAAGTTAAAGAAATAACTGAAGAACAAAGCAAATTAGCTGCTAGTAAAAAAAGCAAAGTTAAAGATATAAACACCCTGAATTTAAAGTCCAAAGAAAAAATCTGCAAACCAAAATTTAATTTATCCGACTTAAGCGAAGATGAAATTATTGAAATAAAAGAGTTTTTTGATAAGCTAGATTTTGAGTCTTCTGGGACAATTTCCGTAACTGAAATAAAGCATTTATTAGAAAAACAAGAGCCTGAGTTGAGTAATTCAAGTATGTTTCAAATACTAGCAAATCTTGATGCTAAAGGTGTTGGTACCCTGGACTTTGACGGGTTTTTAAGCATGATGGCAGAAAAAGTCTTTAATAAAAAAGCTTCAAGTCCAACCACAATCCCAGAAGTTTCAGACCAAAAAAAACCTCTTCAAGTCATCCACAAAAGGAATTTCCAATTAACCCAAAACATCATCACTGAACTTAAAGATGTTTTCGATCTTGTAGACCACGAAAACTCCGGCTATGCAGACTTAGAATCTCTACAAACAGCTCTTGAAAACAAAGAACAAGAAACTTATAATACCACAATCCTCGAAATAATGCATGGATTTGACAAATCACAAAATTCCAAACTTTCATTTGAAGATTTTATAGAAATCATCTCAAATATTAGCGAAAAAACAAATTCTAAATCAAAAAACCAAACAGACTCAGTCAAAGAGGAAAATAAGACTGAGTTTATAAGTGGGATTTTTAAAGATTCAGACAGTTCTTTAGTTGAATTTGATGTGATTTCTAAGATAAGTAAAATCAAGATTCCAAGAAGACAAATGAGTTCTTATCAGTCTTATTTTAAGAAAACAGATGTTGAGGAAAGTATGAGAAAACAGGTTAAAGGGTTTGATCCTGCGGAATATGAGAGTAAAGGGATTTCACAAGAGCAGGTTTTAGAGATTAAAAGAGCATTTGATCTTTTTGATGTTGATAGAAAAGGGATTATTGATACTGAAGAGCTAAGAGATGCTATGGAAGATCAAGGGTTTAAGAGAAAAAACCCAACTGTTTTTAAACTGTTTTGCCAGCTGGACTTAGAGAGGAAAGAGAAAATCGATTTTATAGCATTTTTTAATATGCTAACAGAAAGAAATGAAACTAGCTCAGAAGATGAGATAAAAAAGTTCTTTGATCTTTTTGATAGAGAAGGGCTTGGGTATATTGAAATTAAGAATTTGAAAAATGTAGTAAAAGATTTAGGAGAAAGTCTTGACGATGAAGACATTGTTGACCTTATTAGAAAAAGCGATTTAGATGGTGATGGCAAAGTGACATATCAAGACTTTTACAACATCATGAGCAAAGCGGTTTAAAACATCAGTCTCTGAAAGTTTAGAATATAATTATGATAGAGAGTTTATAGATTAATGGCATTAATTATTTTTTTAGGATTATGAAACATAGCAAGATTTCATTACAAATATACACAATCATAAAACTCCTTTTTTCATTTCTAAAACCACTTCACAAAATCATCTAATCATAATTATACTAAATCAATTTGGCCCCTTCAAAGATTCACTTTCCGTTATCGACACAACTTGTTTTATCACCGACTTTTCTTTCAACTCTTTAAAATTATCAATAGACACAAAATTCTCCGAGTTATGAAAACTTATATTTTGTAAACCTTTTATATCTTTAAATGGTTCATGTACATAATTCTCCGGTATTTCTTCATCTTCATCATATTCTGATCCTGAACTAACTTCTCTCATACCAAAACCTTCCCCAGCAAATCTTAAATTCATAATTTCCATAAGTTTTTGATTGACGATAATATTCATCGCATTAGCTTTTTTTTTATTCCTTATCTCATCGATTCTTTTTATATCATCCCCAGGATCATTTTTCCCTTGGATGTTAGGATCTTTAGGACATTCATGAGCCCTATGGCCTATTTCTTTACAACTTGAACATTTCATATTAGCATATTTTGATTTATCATCATCTTTTTCTTGTTCAATACCTTCTTCTTCTTCTTCTTTTGCTATATGTTTAGAACTTTGACAACCAGTGGCTTCTTTACCTTTTTTACCACAACACCAATAAATACTCATTTCTCTGCTGTATTCCCCAGTGTGGATTTTACAGGACCAGTTGTAATTTTCTTTTTCTGTGAAGGTTTTTCGACATTTTATACAGGTTTTTTCTTCGTTTTCTCCATATTGTTTACCTCTTTGTTTCCATTGTTTGAGTTTTTGGCGCATTTTTTCATAGGACTCGGTGAGGTCTTTATAATTTTTTTCTAAGCTGGAGAGTTTAGCCCGATATTCTTCTCTTTGTTCTACAGTTCCTGAGAGTTCTTTTTGTAGTTTGGTTACATGCTCTTTGCTTGCTGTGAGGAGTTTGTCTCTTTGTGCTTTGATTTCTTCGGTTAAGGCTTCAATTTCTAGGTATTGGGATTTAAGTTCATCTCTTCGGCTTAAAGATGAGGATAAATTCGAACTTAAATCGTTACAAAAATTAGTCAGTTGCTGCAAAGAACAAATCAAAATCTCTAATTCCTCACCCAATTTCTCTTCTACATACCTCCTACATGGAAGTTTATCTAACTCCTCATACAACCCCCCAAGTCTTTCTGCCATAATATCATTTTCCATCTTAAGTAACTCATTCCCATGTTCAAGTTCAGTCGCTGTGTTTTTCCTCTTATCATTAAGAGCTTTTTCTTCATGTAAAGAAGTTGTCAATGTTTTATTTTCCATCTCACACTCATTATACATTCTTCTATATTCACTAAGTTGATTTGTTATAAAAGATGCTTTCAAATCAGTATGTTGTTGAGTTTTAATCGTGTCTTGAAATGAATTATTCATTTCATCAATCTCAAAAGTAACCGATTGATGTTGTTTTTTCAAATTCTCCAACTCCGCATAAACGCTTTGTCTTTCCTGTTCCGCAAACTTAAGATTCTGGGTAACTCTATCAATCTCTTCTCTAACCTGAGATAATTGTGTCATCAAATTATCAGCAAGTTTCAACTCTCCATATACAGTCCCGGCTACAGCTTCAAGTGGTTTATGGGTTTCTTCACTTAAAGAATGCAACAAACTGTTTTTCTGTTTATTTGCTGTGTCTGATTCAAACATAGGTAATAAGTATTGTCTGACAACAACAGCGGCTATTTCTGGTGTGACAACATATTCACTTTCTTTTTTAAAACCACTAGTTGGGGTTAATGGAGCTCTTTGTCTTGACCTCAAATCAGTTCTATCATTATTTGACCCTACTCTTTTCTTAAAAGAAGGTAAAGACTGTAGCCGGCCAATACTAGCTTTAGAACTCCCTGGAGTTGGCAACTTATCTAAGTCCATTTATCTATAATTATACTAATGATATCCTACCCATGCTGAATTTAGCGATAGGATGGCTGGTATTGCTTGTCCACAATTGAAAGTTTCAGCTGTGCAGTTTTGAATCTGATGTAAGTATCCATCGATTGCTTTAGTGTTCATGAAGTAACTTAATTGAGCAGCTTTTATGTCAAAAGCCACTTTGAAAAAGCTGGCTATTTTTTCATAATTATAGTCTGCTGACCAGTCAGTTTTCCAACATGTTGTAACAACGGTATACTCTACTGAGAAAAGTATGGAGTTTAAGACTCTGTGATGATTAGTTATGAGATCTTTAACCATTTCGTCTAATGGGGGGATTAAACGAAGGGAGTTACCTTTGCAAAGTGGAGTATAAGCTACACTGCCTGAATAAGAAACTGCAATACCTCTGATGAACTCGAAGATTTCGAATTTTGTGGCAGGGTCTCTAAGGCTAAACTGAAGGCTAGCTCCAGATAGGATTCTTAAGATTGATCCAACACTTTTCCCACATAAGTTGTAGTCAGCTTCACAGTTTACAACATTAGCAGATAATGTGCTTAATTCAGCAGCATTTTTCATGTAATTAGTAAAAGCTGCTTTTTGACCTTGTGGGGTTGCCAATTGAGCAAGAGCATTGATGAAAGCAGTGAAATCACATTCAGCTGATGTGCTTTCTAGTTCTTGGGTTAGCTTTTGGTAATCAGTTACAAGTGATGTAAAACCTTTAGCGTTTCCTTCTAAGATACTTTCGATGTCGACAAAAAGGTTGCCTAATTGGCTTCCGAGTTCCATAAGAGCATTGCCACAGTTACCGTAAACGTCTGGATCACTTTCAAAACCTTCAATAAGCCCATCGTAAAACTCTCCTGCTGGGCAACTTGCGACAAGGCCCATAAGCATGATGAATGCCAAAGCGATTCTCATATTTATTATAACCATTAATTGGCTTGTTGAAGATAATTAAATACCATAGCAATACACTTAATAAATCTATAGGGCATTTAGTTCAAACTTTATATAAGATGTAGAGGAAATTTATTTTATGTTCTATGTTCAAAGGATTTTCGGCTATCTTCAGATTTCATTGAGCTAGTGCTTAATGATTTTCTACGTCTTTTAAGCCAACTTTGGGTGGAATTTTTTTGTCAAAATTCACTTTTTTTAGACAATTTATTGGCTCACTGTAAAAGTTTTTGAAATAGAAGAGATGCAGAATCATTAATCCAGGATATCAGAAAACTTATCCTGTCTGGATCTTAAGATTTTGGGTCTTACCTAAAAAAGGTATTCTAAGTCCTTCAATAAAGCTGTAATAGGCACCCACTAATTAAGCATTCCATAGCATTGTCATTTACTATAAAGCTGTACAGCTCAAAGCATTAGAAATAAATGCATAATCTCACCTTATAAGCTATAATCAATAAATAATTCTACTATAAATCAAAACTTGTATATTAGTCTAAATCTTACATAAATCTGATTAACCACTAAGTAAAATAATTATCAACACATAAACTTGTATATATAACATAAGTAACTATCCTTTATATAAAACTAATAAACATTAATATAAAGCCTACAGAAGTTATAATTTTGATATAAGCATAATAAATTTCTATAACTAAAAAGAGCAATACTTCAATAAAATTTACACTATAAACCAAAAGACTAATCGCTTCAAAACTTTTAGTTTTATATTATAATATGAAAAACAAGAAACATCACAATGATATAATAATTATATATAAAGTAAGCATATATGCTATTAATATTTTTTATAAAAATTGGAAGAAAATAACTTTATAACTATTTTCCTATAATATTATTCATAACCTTGTGAACATTTTTATATCCAACATAATATTGTAGTATTTTTATTTTATAACATAACATTGTAGTATTTTTTTCTATATTATACAACATTAAATTGTATAAAAAATGATCTTTTTATTTCTAATGTATACTTTTAAGAAAGATTTTATCAATTATAGTTTATTAAGCAAATAACTTGGATAACTGGGAGACTTTTTCAGCTGCAAGTTTTTTCTGATTATCCATTTCTAGTAATAAAGCTCGTATTTCTTGTTCCATTTCTTTGATTTTTTTCCTTTCACTTTGGAGTTCTTGAACCATCAATTCTAAATCCCGTTGCAGTTCAATATTTTTAGCTGTTTTTTCTTTCAATTCCTTTTCTTGGGACATTAATTTTGTTGTAAGAGTATCACGAAGATTTTTCAAATCACTGATTATCCCATCCTTAGATTCAGTTACTTCTTTTAGTTCCTCATCTTTTTCTTTTTTCATATTGACAATTTCTGATTCGACATATTCAAGAACTTCATTTTTTTCTTGGATTTGTTTTTGTAGTTGGGTGTTAAGGTCTTTATATTCATTTTTCTTTGAATTAAGATCAAGAATCTGCCCTTCAATGTCGTTAATCATATTTTCAGTTTGAGTTAGTTTGTTTTTTAGTGTTTCAATTTCGTCATAGGCATCTTGGAGTTTAGTTTCATAGGAATCTTTGTATGAGTTTTTGCTTGATTGATACTGTTCGATTTCCTGCTCATACTGGTTCAAAAGTGATTTCAACTCCTTTATCGACTCACCCTGATCTTCAATAATCACATTCTTAGTCCCCAAACTTAACTCAAGTTCTTTAACCTGTTCCTGCAATTCCTCTAATTCATTATTATAATTTCTCTCTGATTTCTCAGCTTTATTTCTAAACCCTTTAATTTTTTCCTCAAAATCCTCAATAACAATATTCTTATCCTCTAATTGTCTCTTCAGCCTAGCAACCTCCCTATTTTTAATATGTAAATCATCCTCATGTAAAGCAGCATCTTTTTCTATAATCTCAATCCTTGATTTCAAAGCCTCATTTTTCGCTCTAAAACTATTTGCCTCTGATTCCAAATTAATCATTTTTTCTTCATTCTGCTTCCTAATCTGGGTTTTTTCCGCTATTTCCTTATCCAGCTGAACCTGTAACTGTTTAACCAATTCTGTAAGTTCTGATATAAAATCCTTAGATTTTGCTTCTTTTTCAATAGACAACTTAAGCATTTCTTTCAAATCAGAATTTTCTCTTGTTATATCAATAAACCTGTTTTCCGTATCACGGTCTTTATCTTTATATTCATTAGTTTGGTTTATGATTTTCTGCTCAAGTTCCCATATCTTATTCCTAACCTCCTCTTTTTCAGTATAAGCTATCTGCTGAGTACGTTCTTTTTCAGCTAAAGTTAGTCTATGTACTTCTTCTCTAAGACTTGATATTGTATTTTCTCTTAAATGCACTGCTTCTCTATACTTTGCCGACCAATTTTCATCGAATTTCGCATTCAAGTCCAAAATTTCCATGTTTTTCCTTTTCAGCACATCTATTTCTGCACCTTTTTCTTCTAATATCCCTTGAAGATCCTCATATTTTTTCTGCAGTTCCTCATATTTTTGCAATGCACTTTGTGAACTTTCTAAAGACCTTGTATGAAGCTGATTTACTAAAGTTTCAAACCTTTTGATTTCAGCTTTTTGTTCATAGTTCTTTTTTTCAAGAAGCTTTATTTTTTCTTGTTTTTTATACACCTCATCTAAAGCTTGTTGGGACATTCTTTGACTTTCCCCAAGGTCTTTCATAAGATTAGCGATTTGCTGATGAATATCTTCATAAGCACGTTCTTTTGTCCCAGTATCAGCAATAACAGTAGCAGTTTTTGATTTTAGGTTATGGATTTTGTTTTCTTTTTTAGAAAGTTTTTTTCTTAGTCTTCTGCATTCGTTTTCTATATCTTTTCTTTCATATTGCATTGTAGTTAGACTGTCTTCTAGTTTTTTTGTACTTGTTGCCCAATATTCTTCACTATGACGATATTTGTATGAGAGTTCTTTATATGCAGTGTATAATTCGTCTAAATCTTGATGTAATTTTGTGTTTTCATCTTTAAGAGCTTTTGTATCTTCTTTTACTAGACTGTTTTCTTTAGAGTCTTCTTGTATACTTTTAAGCTCTTGTGTTGGTTTTTCTCTTTTAGGGCTATCACGGACACTTTGATTAATTACTTTAGGGCTAACAACATCTTTGTTTTGAAGGTTTACAGGCTGGTGGTCTACAAATTTCAGTCCAGGAAGTGCATTAACTACTGTATAATAATAATCTAACTGTTTACAGACTGGATTTGTACCTGTTTGTCCTTGAAAAGCGACATCAGTCAAAAATTGACACCCGGTTAAAAACTTAAGTTCACTTGTTAATGATATGTTATTACCTCTTATATCAAATACTGTAAAATTTGAATATTCAGGACCATAAAGTTGTCTAAGGTTATATATACTTGATATTTTATTAAAACTCAAATTTAGTTTTTGTAAACTTTTCAATCCAGATAAACAATTTATAACTCTGATATTATTACATGATAAGTTCAAGATGATTAATGATGACATTTTATGTAAACTTTCGATTCTTTGGATTGCGTTTGAAGAGAGGTTTAGGTCGATAAGGTTTGTTTGATCTTCAATTCCTTGCATTGAGGTTAGGTTGGCGCAATGAAGCACACGAATTTTGGCGAATTGCTTTTCTTGTAAATCTTTAGCTTCGGTAAGACTTGTTATGGTGTCGTTGTAGCAGGAAAACTCTTCAGGGAAGTCCATTTATTACATAAAAATATCCATATCAAACTAAATTCAAATCAAAATACCATAATGATCCTAGTTTTACACCTTATCCAAAGCTCTTTAAACATTTTTATCTAATTTTCTATCATATCAACTGCCCGGGTTAAATTTCTTTTTACCTTAGTCGGTAAAAACCAAAAAATACTAAACCTTCCTCCAAACGTTTCTTCTAAATTAGTCCTAACTGACCTTTTCTCAATAGGTGTTTTTTTCAACAAATCAATCCCAGAAGTATTATTAATAATACAACTAAGTTGATCATATAACATAACTGTAACAAACAAAAAGAAAACTCCCCCAACAAATAAAGCAGCCATTCCAAGCAATAAATCCAATGCAGTATCTTCCCTTGGCCTAGTACAAAGTTCAGCTTTTTTATAAGATGCGCAATAAGAAACACGGATTATAAGCATGATAAAACTATATAAGCATGCTACCATTATATAGAACAAAAACAAAACGAAATGTTTTTGGTTGTAATATCCAACACAATTATTAACCCAAGGACAATGATGATCCATTTTATCTATACAACGTTCACATACAGAGCAATGATGGACACGATGAGATTTTTCACATCGACATCTAAGGCATACTTGTGGAGGTGGTTTATTTATGTCATCTTTAGCTATATGAAAAGTGTTTCTTGGCATAGCTCCAGGATCAGTAATCATACAGATAAAATGACTAAGACCACCAAGTAATAACAGGATCATGTAGATGATGATACAGATTGATGGGCTTATATAATTTTCTCTACCAAGAGGTAGAATTGCTACTTTGATTACTAGGCTGCTTACAAATGTCATTATGCAGTAAGTCCCAACACAGCATCCGATACCACACGAGTCGTATATAAACCACATTATATAAGATCAATTTAACAATGTAATCATGAATAACATTATCAGATAAAAAATAATTATATTAAGGTATGATATATTGTGTAATTAATTCTTTAGAAAAATATAATTTTCTGGTTTAAATATAAGGTTCTAAGTTACTCTTTTATATTTAGTCTTTATTTTAAATCCACTTTTATGTAAAAATCAACTTGATGTTATACATATGTTATATTCTATAATCAAATTATAATATAAATCATAACACTTGGACTAAAATTATTATTTTTACAACTAAAGTTTTTTCTATTAAATAAAATATTCTTATATTATCTCTTAAAAGCCTATAACAAATCTGTTACCCTTTATTGTTGACGAAAAAAATTATTTCTTGTATAACAGTATTTCTTTAAAACTGCCTTAACAACATTTTTCATTATATAAACAAAGCTTTTATTCCCTATATCCTAAGCATTTTCCTTATACAAATAAAAATATTTTCCCAAATGCACTTCGAGATTACCAATAAGCTTAATAGGCAAAACAAGCGACAAAATTATTCAAATCTTCGTTCGAAGCCTTTTGAGTATATATTTCATAATCCAATCCTCAAGTCAATAAAAAAAAGCAAAATTAGCCCTTTAAAGCCTATTGTGACACGAGATCTATCACTTAAGATCCTTGATCTTAAACTCCCTGTTATTTCAACTACACCGAAAATGTATACTGGTTATATGAATACTCCTTTAAGGACTCATTTGGTACATAAAGTCAATTATAGGTCGAAGTCTATAATGCCTGAGATGTATTTAGCTCCAAGTAGTTCTTTAATAAAATTTAATCATTAGTTAAAATGATGTTTATTTGGATAAGAGATTTTTTATATAAGTTTGTGTAGTGACTGGTTTTGGTTTTGGTTTAGTTTAGTTATTGTGTAAAATTCATATAATTTAATGCGAAATTTAAGGTTTGGAGGTAGGATGAGTTTAGGATGATTGATGAATGATTTGTGAGAATTTTTTTATAGACTGTTAGGATATTAAATGGCTTTAAGTGTAAATTTTTATTGTGATTTTTTTTATTGTGAAAAAGTTTTGGTGATGAACTTTAGTGGTATGAGTAAAAGGAAATTATTTGTTGTTTTGATAAAATCTTTATTAAATAAAGATTTTCAGGTATCAGCATTATTTTTTAATGCCCTAATCATAAACTAGTCATTTTCTAGTATTATTCAAAATATGATACTATTATTATGCCTATTCTCACACTCTTAAATAAAAAATATATACAATACTTCTTCCTAATCATAACCTAAAAGCTAAATTCTTCATCAAATTCTCAAACACATTTAACAAAAAAAAAACTAATAAAATAGTGCGGCTTGTGAGGCTCGAACTCACGACCTCGAGATTATGAGACTCGCGCTCTACCGACTGAGCCAAAGCCGCTACAACATCCTCTCATCCTTCAAATATATTTAACACCCTAAGTCATAAAAACATATAAAATCCAAAACCCTAATTCTAATATAAAAAG
>MPUH01000435.1:0-54546 GCA_001970955.1 Stentor coeruleus
AATTAGAATCTGTTGATTTAGTCTGACGTTTATGGCATGATTTTTTAATCAAGTCCTGAGCTTTAGTCACCCAGTTATTCCCTAATTGGATTTCTGATAAGTTCAAAATATCTTTCCAGTCTCTACTAAGCGGGTCATTCGTTAGTAAATTTTTGACCTGCTCATTGTAAATTTCAATGATCTGTAAAGAGATCATAACACTTTCACATTCAAAACGCTGTTTTAATTTGTTTAATGACCTTAAAATCACCCCATTCATTGCATAAGTTTTACCTGAACCAGTCTGCCCATATGCTAAAATACAAGAATTCCCCCCGTTAGCTGCATGGATTATATTCGACTCTAAATCCATAAAAAGTTCATCAATTGAATCATCAGGACCAATAACTTTTTCAAACATAAAACATTTAGCTGAACCAACTTTTTTACTCTCTATTTGAATTTCAGTATCATTACACATTAAACATTGTGGTCCAACTGGGTCACTATCTAAAAAAGGTCTCACTTTAACAATAACCCTTACTGTTGTTGTCACTTCTGAAACCTCTCCATTTCCACCTTCTGATTGTTCCTTAGCCATTTTCAACTTCTCTTTATACTCCATCTGTTCTCTCATAGCTTTATTTAATGCATCTTCTAGTTCTTTAACTCTATGATTACTTGCTTGTGATGCTGATAATAAAGATATCTCTTGTCTAAGGTCTTTAATTTCATCTTTAAGTCTTTGTATTTCAATTTCTTTTTGGATTGAAATTTCATCCAGTTCTTCTTTTATCAATATCGCATTTTCTTCAGCATGATAAAGTCTTTCTTCTAATTCTTGCTTTGTATATTCAAGATATCGTGCTGAGTTTTCCCAATGGTCGTTGAGTTGTTCTAATTCCCTTTTATGATCTTCATGCTGTTTCAAAATTGCCCTCATAGATTCAAGTTCTTTTTGAAGTTTGACTACATCTTGCTCGTTTTTTGTGAATTTCTCTTTAGAAAATTTGAGATCTCGACTTATTTTTTCAATTCTGTCCTCAAATTCAGAGATTTTTATGTCTTTTTCATTTGATTCAAGCTCGAGCATTTCTTCATATTCTTTGGCTTGTTCTTTGTATCTAAGTAACTTTTACTCTTTGAATTCTTGACGAAGGGCCGCGAGCTCTTTTCTTAGACTAGCTTCTTTATCCATAACAATAATATTTAATCAGTTTTTTTTGTTGAAGCCAGTTTATTAGTAGAAAATGGGATGGAAAATTTTAGTGAGGAAAAGATAGGATGAGGAGAAATGGATGAGAAAAGATCATGGGTGATGATGAGGATTTTGAAGAAATTTTATTGTGATTTTACTGAATTTTCGAGATGGGAGATTAGATTTGGTTATGGCTTCTAGAACTTTTTGGGGCGAATAATGGTTTGATGAGAGGTTTAATGCAATTTTATAATGAAATCGATTGGATGCTTTTGTAGAGTTTTTTATGGGTTTTTCAAATTTAGTAGGAGGTGAGTAGGACTGTTGACTTGTCTTGAATTTAAAAATAAAGATAAATAATTTTAGTTAAAAATTAGTCTCGATTCCTATGGGACTATTTTTTTAATCATAAAATTCCCGTGGAAATTATTGCATTTTTACTTAAATAGTCAGCTAATACGAACATTTTCAATGCTGCATGCGAATATGGAAGCATTTCAACAGTAGTGAAATGCCATAAAAAGTTTCATTCTCTAGCGACTTAGAAGAATCAACAAATCTAATTGGAGGAGAAAATACTGATTTTTAGAAAGGAAATACAGAAAATGAAGAATATTAGCTAATGAAGTATTGGTATTGTTTGCAGTATCTATTCATATTTTGGAAAATAGAAAATAAAATACATTGTTAAAAATTATCAAAGAAAGAATCATCTAAATGCAACTATAGCAGGTACTTGTCAGTTTTATAAAGAAAGTTGAGGATTGAAAATAGACGAAACATTTTTTTATCCATATTAACAACCATCACTATTTTTGATATTTTTTACTTATATTACCAACCCTGTTCTGATATAATCAAATTCATCCTTTAGAATTTCCATAAACATATACCTAAAAAACTTATAATTTGTAGCAAAGCTTCACTTAATACAGAAAATTATAGTATCCATCATTAAAAAATCATAAAAACAAGCACTTTTTATCTAAGCATAAATTAATAATAATCAAATTTGCTATAATCCCTTCTCTATTCACATATATATAAATGGGAAAGCTGATTAAAAAAGAGTGAAAAGCGATACAGCTAAGTACTACACCAAAAAAAAAGCAATACATAAACTCCAGCTCAACACTCAGAAATTCAATAAACTGTGTATCCTCAAAGGCATATACCCAAAAGATCCTAAGAAAAAATCAAGCAAAAACTTACTATCATATCAAAGATATTAAATTTCTAGCCCATGAGAGTCTCCTAGAAAAATTCTGTGGCATCGATTCTTATTTGCACAAACTCCTAAAAGCTAAAATCAGTAAAGACCTCATCAAATCTGAAGAAATTCAAGAAAACATGCTAATTTACACATTAGCACATTTAGTCAAAAAGATACCCAAGGTTTATTGATGTAGTTCATAACCTAGATTACACTCTATATCTCATATGTTTATTTGCAAACTGTCTTAGCAACAAGGATTTAAAAATCTGCAAGTAAACTAATCAGCAAGCGAAATGATTAAAACAATGAACAACTATGAAAAACATTCGAACTATATCTCATAGCTCGAAATCAATAAGAAAATATTTTTATCAATAAAAGGAATATATTATCAAACTGAAATCAAATGATAGCAAGCTACTTGGCTTATTCCATATCAATTTACTCAGTATTTACCTCTTGATATTATTATTCTATAATGACAATTTTTCTTGAATTTTATCATAATTATTAAAATTCATCAATTATAAACTATATCAAAAACTATCAATGCCTTATCCTCCTTATTTGACTGAAAATTTAAATAAACTTTTAGCAACAGTTGTATTACCGGTTGAGTTTCAGTTTGACCCTATTTTTAATACTGATCCAGATATACAAAAGATTGCCCAGTGACAAAAATATAATAATAAAGTTAAAAACCTTTTTAAAGAATTCATGTTTTTATTAGGAAGAGAAATACTTAAATACTCTTTAGAATTGGTTATAAGATTTTATGGAGATAAAATTATTGAAGTTGATTGTGATAGTTTACATATTAGGTTGTTGATATACCTACAAGTGTTCTTAATTTAACAAGAGAAACTGTTCAGCCACAATAGATTTATGATAGTATGAATTTCTGCTTTTTAATACCTCTTGCACAATAAGCCAGGAAATATCCTTCCTCCACACTTATCTCCATTTATTGATTACAAAAGTAAAGGGCATGTTCCTGAAAGGCTACAATAAACAATGAAACTAAAAGGTGAAGATATTGAAGAAGTCAATAAAATAGAAAAAGGGCGCAAATATCCAGGCAAAATCATGATAACTCAAAAGATCCAATGCTTATACACAAAAGCAAAACCCATGAACAAACGTAAAAAATCCATAATCAACCATCTTAAAAAGCCGCGAATACTCTTCAAATAATTAGTTATAATTTTCTCAAACCTCTCTTTTACATCCAAACTCTTTAAGTATCCTCTAAATAATTCCTTCATAAAAATCCTAATTTCTCAACAACAACAACAAAAAAAAGAAAAAAGCCGCGAATACTCTTCAAATAATTAGTTATAATTTTCTCAAACCTCTCTTTTACATCCAAACTCTTTAAGTATCCTCTAAATAATTCCTTCACAACCTATCATCTCCCCTCCTCACACATCCAATGACAAAAACTCCTAAACATCGAATCCCGGTTAAAAACCAATTAAAACCTACAACAAAAAATAATAAACATCTCTTTTATAAATATAAAATTATAAATGGGTAGTTGCTGCTTTAAAAAAAGCGCCTTAGCTGTGCCAATAAACAACGATTCAAGCGATAGAACATTACCACTTCATATCCCTAAATGGAAACGAGGAGCTCTAATAGGTGAAGGTGCATATGGTAAAGTATACGAATGTCTCAATCTAGTAACAGGAGAACTTCATGCTGTTAAACATATAGAACTATCAGGAACACCTGAACAAATCTTCCGTGAAGTTTATTATTTAAAAAAAGAGATTTTTATGCTTAAAAATCTATATCATAAAAATATAGTCCAATACCTATATACAGAAATAAACAATGATTATAATGGTGTTGATATAATGATGGAATATGTGTCAGGTGGATCAATGCGACATTTGCTTAATAAATTCGGTAAATTTGAAGAACCTATGGCTGCTTTGTATATGAAACAAATATTAGAAGGTCTTATGTATTTACATTTACAAGGAATTGTTCATAGGGATATAAAATCAGCGAATATACTTGTTACACAAGATGGGGTAATTAAATTATCGGATTTTGGTGCTTCGAAAAAAATCAAATCGGATTATGTTAATGATAAAAATGAATTGAGTAGAAGTCTTAAAGGAAGTCCATATTGGATGGCTCCAGAAATAGCTAGAAGGTCTGGGCATGGTTTTGCTGCGGATATTTGGTCTGTTGGATGTGTTATGATAGAAATGATTACTGGAAATGCACCATGGAAAAGTGTATCGAAATCTGTTAAAGATGTTATGGAAAGAATTATTAGTGGACAGACACCACCGATACCATTAGGAATTTCTTTGGATTGCAAAAAGTTTATTGAAGAGTGTCTTAAGGTAGACCCGACTAAGAGACCAACACCTGGAGCTTTGTTAAATCATGAGTTTTTGAAAAAAGGATAAAATGATCATGGTATTTGAATGGATTTTTAAAAAAAAATTGAAGATTTAGACTAATTAAGAGTAATGCTTAAACTTTTGCTGGAATCAAATTTTTTACTTTGATGATAACTTTTAAGAATTAGTTTTTAGGGCGAATAAGATCAGGATAAATAGAATTTTTAAGATTTTTTTTTGTGATTGGATATTTTTCTGGCTGATTGAGATGATTAGAACTTTTGGGATTGTGCTTTTTTTTTTAGGATGGTGAGGATTGTCTCTTAAACACTTTTTGTGTAGGGAATTTAAGATATAAATTAAGAAGAATTTCTGATAATTTGATTGTTGTGAGAAAATACGTAGTTTTAGGCTTTTGATTGAAATTATATACTCAGTTTATATTTGATTATGTTTTTATAAAGTTAATAATATTTTTTCGCAGCTTCAGAAATCTGGCAGTTGAAAATCATTTCCACAGTTTTTTTATTTTCCTAGAAAACAAGAAGATTCTATTTCTGATAAAATAAATAATTTACGATTTGATAGTAAATCTATTTTTTATTCAAATGCTATGGTAAACCTTTAAATATTGTTTTAATATCCTTGTAAAAATAATTTTCTCTATTTATTAACACTTTGGATAATCCTAAGATATTATAATAATTATCAGGGAGAATATATCAATAAGATATCTTTTCATTTATAAAATAAAAAATAAATTATTTGAGGATACTCTGAGAGAAACTAGTAATAATGCTAAGTCTCAAGATATTTTTATAAAAAGAGCGGGATGAATTATCCTATAATCGTAAGTAGGGTTAAGGAAAATATTTTGAAATTTGTGTTGATGGTTTTTGTAAAATTAGTAGGTGAGCAGCAATGCAAATATTTGAAAATTTAATATGGGAATTTGATAATGTGTTTTTATTAAAGATTTTGTTATAGATAATGATAATTAATTTGTATGAATAGTGAAATGCAGACTATTGACGGTATTTTTAGGAATTTTTAGTATAAAATATAGTAAAAAAACCAAGAATTCAGAATTTTTATAAGGACGGGCATAAAATCGTTAGTTTTTTATATCGTATTATCTAATAATAAATCAAAAGTGAAATAAATATTCATATATATTTTTGTATTACTAAGTATCCAGTATTAAGTCAAAGTTTATCATAACTTAAATACTGATTAATTTTCTCACATACACCATTTCCAAACCAACTACCTCTAATAACTAAACCTCAAAAAAAAAAAACCCAAATTCATTCTATCTCTTCATTTATCAATATCCATCATAACCTTATTAAAATCTTAGCATTTATTCTAACTTTTTTATTTGTATTTTAATTTTCTAACTTTTAATCATCGAAACCGGGATCTCACTAGTATTATCCAAACTAATCGAACTGCTCTGATTTCCATAAGACTGTGTTATAAGCCTCAAAGTCTCATTCCCATTCATAACCAAAACATACTGCCCGCATTGCAACCTTAACCCCGCAGACCAAACAACCTTTAAACCTAAACCACAATAAATCACCCCAATTATCAGCCAAAAAACCAAAACCCAACTCTCATTTTCTTGAAAATAATTAAAAATCCCACAATTTATCAAAAACACAACAAAAATTACTTGTAAAACTTTGAAATTTGAATACACATAAAAATAAGTAAAATCTCTTCTAATCAAACTCCATAAGCCTAATCCAGCAAATACTATAGTAATAATAGCAACAGAATAATAACAAACTTTTATAGCTAAACTTAACATATTTCCAATACCATTAACTGTCTCAATAAACACAATGTTAAAAGCTGCGGATATACCAACAACAATATCTAAGATTATTACTATTAATGATCCAGAATAAAGGCTAGTAAAATAACAGCAGCTTCTAAAAGGACTACCGAAATATTTGAAAAACTTGCTTTCATCAGGATCTTTGAATTCTTCCATATTATTATAATAATGACTTTAAAAAAAAAAAATTATATTATGAAACTTTAGGGAAGTACGTATGTGACTTTTTTATATATTTAAGATGTAGTAGTGAGATTCTTGGTAAATATATAGGGTGACTTGATGGAAAGTGAGGTTTAGTAAAGTTTTTATTTTAGGCATTCAGCGTTCCTTGATATACTCATGGTAATGTAAAAAGGATTATTTTTTTTTATTATCCAATTGGCAAGGGTTTTTAGATTTTAAATATTCATGTCGTCGATTTTTAATTTGGGCTGTAGATTCACCTGTTTCTAGCAATTTTCGACATGAAGAAAACATGAACCTGTCTCTTTTTCAACTTTTTTTTCAAAATCTTAAAATTTTCTAATACAATCCACATATATTATCATATAAACCTACTTATTAGCTTTATGTTCCAAATTTTCTTAAACTTATAAATATTAGCTGACAAATTCACTCACATAAAATTTTTCTTTTTTCAAGAACTTTAAATTTCTCTGATAAACTATCAAAATCCATTATATCAGTAATCATAAACTGCCTTTTTTTAAACGAATTTTTCATTGTTAGTATTATCAAGTTTATTTATTTAATTTCTTAAACTATAATAATACTTTTTATTCCTGAAAAAAATTTCGGTTTTGATTTGATGAGGTTTAAAGATTTACGTTTTGTATATGACTAGGAGAAGTCTTTGAGTAAACTTATTGTGAATTTGTGAATTTTCCGTCGAGTTCTTTAGTTTTAATGTAGTTTTTAAGCTGAATTTGGTTTTCAACTTTTTTTGGAAGGTTTGTGTTGGCATATATTTGCTTATATAGGATTAGATATTTTCATGATTGGTTAGAGTAGTCATGTTTTTGATGAAATAATGTTGTTACCTTTGTATAATTTTTTTTACAGAATTTTTTATATACAAATTGTTTTTACCAGTTGTGTTATTGACAGTGGCTAAGACTTGTTAGGAAATCTTTGGGGTTTAAAGAGAGATTCTATAGAGATCATCATTAAATTTATTAAAAGCTTCAATGTTCTTGTCTTTGATAATGTTTGAGTTCATGCTTGATTACTTATTAGATTTTCAAATGCTTTTTCAGTTGAGATTTGGATTTAAGGTCGGATGTGCAGGGGAAATAAGGATTTATATGGATTATATGATGAAAATCCTATAATTATGAGATAAATTATTTGAGACTTGAATTTTGTTATATTTTTAAGATGTCTTTTTTTATGTCTAATAGCAAAAGATTTGAACTTTTTATAGAATTATTTTGAGAAATGCTGCACTTTTTTAAGGTCTTGGATTTCTTGGAGGAAAATAAACACTAGGCTGAGTGAAGATTTTATAAAATCTCATTCATTTTGTAGTGCAGCCAGTTGAAGATTAAGCTCTTGCTCTATTACAAGTTGAAGATTAAGCTCTTGCTCTATTATGGAAAGACTATTTACAATCATTTATTATAAAATATCAAATTAAGTGAAAATAATAACTTAAAAACCATAAAAAAAAAACTAAAAAACCTTGTGTTTCTTATTTTTACATAAAAAAAAGCATATTTTAATCAATTATATTTCATCACATATAAAAAAATAAGCCATAATCTTAAATCCTCTAACCTTAAATAAGTATAAATACCTTACAATCCATCTTTCAAAATAAAGTCAAAACCTACCTAATCTTCCTATATCAAAACAAAAAATATAATTACATATAAACTATCGAAGCTGAGGTACAATTAAACATCTCCCAAAGTCTCAAACTCTGTAATGCAATTTTCCTTTGTATCACACTAGCTTCATCATTCAAAAACAAAGTGCACGAATTCCCAACAATCTCAATCCTAGGTCCAAACTGAGTTTCCACATTAACAAACATCTCATATTTTTCTGAATAATAAAAAACCCTAGTTTCATCCTTTATTTCCCTAAACTCTTTTAATTGACACACAAATCCAAAATTTGGGTCAATATTAGGATTAGCATTATTCATATATAAATAAGCATCTTGTTCATTATAACCTTGTATCATTAAATAAGCAAGAACAACAGCAGCAGTTCTAGATGTTCCTTTAACACAATGTACAAGTATTTTTCCTTTACATCTTATTGAGTCTATAATGATTTCTATAGCAAAATATAAGAAAAAAAGTATGTCAATTTTTGGATTATCAGGCATCTTCAATGAAAAGTAGTGATAAGATGATGATAATAGGTTTGGACATTTGGATTCACCTGCTAGATTTAAAATGTGAGTTATTGAAGCTGATGATAAAAGTTCAGGATTTTTTGCTGCTTCGTAACTTGATATGTAGAGAGATGGGGTTATTTTACATAGGGAACATGATGAGGATTTTGTTTTTTCAACTACTTGATAGGATACTTGAAGGATTGGAGGACGTAACCTGCCTTTGCGTTTTATAATAGCCCCTGTGGACATTTTTATATGAATAAGCCGGTATCATATTTTATGGTATTGATTTTAGCAATAATACTTGTAAGGGAATTAGATTATGAAAGTAATGGATTTTAGGGGTTGTGGATTTGATTGAGAATATAAGGATTTAATGTTGGATTTTTGGTTTGAAGATTTTAAGTTTTAGATGTGGGTTTGCTATTGAAGATAAGGTTTTATTATTAAAATCATGTATTGGTTTGTGTATAGAATTTTTTGGATATTATTATGAATAGATTAATAGATTTCTGATTTGTATATCATAAAGGTATTGGGATTTTTCTGACACACAATTAAATAATTATTACCAAAACATCATTAAGCATTTTACTAACTGGCATCAAGCATTATCATGTTTCAGAAAAATCGTCAGAACCTAACCGAAATCTCTAAAATCCTTATTTCCATACAATAATTTCTAAAACCATCACACAAATCCATTAAAAAAAATCCATTAACCCTCCTTCTCTCACTTATGATTAGAATTAATTATCAAATCAAAATTTTCTCCAGTATCCCTACTAGCAATCCTATTAGACATCTCAATAACAGGTTTAAAATATGGATGCAACATCGCATCTTTTGGTGTTATCCTTTCAGCCTATATAAAACTTACATGATCATATTGTAAGCATTTATCCAAAAAGTCCAAAGCTTCATCAGTAATCAAATGTTGATTTCCATCATTAATAAAACTACTCCACCTTTTTCTTGGACAAGAGCTTAGACGATCTTCATATTCTTCATCAAGTTCAAGATTATATTTTTCTAAGTAACTTATAAGATTATTTGTACCCATGACTCGAGCAATTTTAACTAGTTGGTCATAATTGTCTTCACCATGAAAAAATGGCTCTTTTTTAAATATCTGTATAGATTTTACCATTGCTGCTAACATTGCCCCAAGGCTCCATATGTCAAGAGAATAGTTGTACATTTGGTCGTTTACAAGTAGTTCAGGACCTTTGTAGTATCTTGAAGCAACACGCACATTGTACTCTCGTCCAGGGAAGTAAAATTCAGCTAAACCCCAGTCGATAACTCTAAGTTTTTTTTGCTTATGGTCAATCATAATATTGTGAGGTTTGATATCTCTGTGCACGATTCCCTGTGAATGACAATAATCCAAAGCTTTTAATACTTCGTATATATAAAATCTTATTTCTATATCAGTAAGTGTTGGGAATAAAGTTTTATAATCTGCATTGTTTATATACTCAAATATAAACGCTGGGGTTTTTGTATGTGGATCTCTAACTACATTTAAAAGCTTTACAATATTAACCCCTTGCTGTAAGTTTTGAAGTATCTTAAGCTCTCTGTAAATCTTTTTCTTTTTAACTGGTTTAAGGAGTTTGATGACAACTAATTGATTAGTTCTTTTATCAGTTCCAAGAAAAACTTCTGAATACTTCCCTCGACCTATTTTCTTATGGACTTTATAATCATCTGGAGAACCCCATTGGATTCTCATTACGTCAAATGTGCTTAAATCTCGAGGACGCTCTAAGTTGACATTTGCGTAATATTTTGGGATCGCGTAATCCATTTTATATAAAGATTGGGATGTTTTGGGAAAGATTAATAAATATTTGGTGAAGGTTTTAAGATGAAAAGAAGCGTTTTGAGGTTTTAAATTATGGGTTTTGGGAGTATGGCTAGGATTAAATAAAAGTTTTATGTGGGAAGACTCAGGGATTGAGAATTTTGTATTGACAATTTTAGGTTGAAGATGATATTAGAATTTTTTCATATAAACAGGATAAATTACTCTAATTTGATATAAAAATCAATACTGAATACCATAAATTCAACTATATCAAATGACAAAAAATTCCTAATAAAATTCCCACCTAAATTCCTCTAATGATTTTTACTACTTAACTCAAAACAGCCTATAAATTATTCCAAATGAGGATTTTTAGTCTTATCCCTAATATTCTCATCACCTTCCTCATTCTTCACCACATTTTCCTTCCTAATAGCTCTAAGCGCTAATACATAAACAAGCCCAACACACCCAGCGCATGAACAAAGTACAAAAATCACATACTGTATAGCTAAAATAGCCACAATAAGCTTCCATCCCAAATTAAACTCTATATAAATCATACCTACTTCACAATTATCATCAACATAAACCCATACACTTCCTAATATCGTCCAAGTTATAAAAAAGCATATCATAATGCAATAATAAAACCCATAAAGTCTGTTAATAATCCTACTTTCAAAATGCTTTTGCTTTATAACAATTTCAATAATCAAAGAACATATTGTCCCAACTATAGACAAACATGCATAAATAATCAACCATGCTCTTATTGGATATTTACAAGCTGATCTGTCTATAGCAAGGATAACAATAATAGCAATAATAAATGATACATGGCAAAAAATGTTACAACTCGATGTAATTATCCTGTTTCTTCTCGATTTGTTATAATTTTCTTGTCTATACATCTCAGGTATATCATTAGGGTCTTGCATTTATCTTATTATCTAAATTATTTTATACGGTTTTTTATAATCAAAAACTATTTTTAAGCACTTTTGGTATGTTTTATTAATCTAAAAAATATTTCTAAACTAAAGCAAAAGTCCCAAGTTTTCTAGAGCAGTTTGGGCAGTGGTGCGAAACATCATAAAATGAAACAATACAAAGTGGTATACAACTAATGCAAGGTGATGCTAAATAAAAAACTAAAAACATAAGCCAAACAAAACATCCAATATGTGCTTGTGTACGTGTTGTAACATTTACATTACAATCTTTACAATATGCTAAGACAGGTACTTGGCCAAATATAGTTTCAACAGGAGATTCATCTCCGGCAATAATAGTAGCTGGTGCTTGATTTATATGCGATAAAGGTAAATGTCCAGATTTTGGAGGCTCTAATATTAGTGGATAAGCTTGAGGATTATTATATGGTAGTGCTACTTGAGGTGGGTAACTTGGAGGAGGGTAAACTTCTGGTGGATGATCTGATTGAGATTCAATAATTTCAGGGTCTGATGAATCTGAGCTGCTTCCCATTTAATTATTATTATTAGGATTATGATTAAAGATTAAAGATTTTATTAAGAAATTTATATTGAATACAAGAATTTTTAATCGAGGTTCGGACTTAAAATTAGAGTAATTATGATTGAAGAGGAAAAATAAGGATAAAAAGGGATTATTAGGGATATTTTTTAAGTACTTTTGGTATATTTTATTAATCTAAAAAATATTTCTAAACTAAAGCAAAAGTCCCAAGTTTTCTAGAGCATTTTGGGCAGTGGTGCGAAACATCATAAAACGGAATAATGCAAAATGGTATACAACTAACGCAAGGTGATACTAAATAAAAAACTAAGAACATAAGCCAAACAAAACATCCAACATGTACTTGCGTAAGTGTTGTAACATTTAAATTACAATCTTTACAATAAGCTGAGGAAGGCATTGGGCCAAATATAGTTTCAGCAGAAGATTCACCTCCAATAATAATAGCAGTTGATCCTGGGTTTATTTGTAATGGCAATTGCTCAGGGTTTGAAGGTTCTATTATTACTGGTGGATAAGGTTGAGGATTATTATATGGTGGTGCTACTTGAGGTGGGTAACTTGGAGGAGGGTAGGCTTCTGATGGACGATCTGATTGAGATTCAATAATTTCAGGGTCTGATGAATCTGAGCTGCTTCCCATTTAATTATTATTATTAGGATTAAAGATTAAAGATTAAAGATTAAAGATTAAAGATTAAAGATTTTATTAGGAAATTTATATTGAATAAACTTAAATGCTTAGAGTCTTCTACCACAGTCTCGACAATATGTAATTCTATCCATGCAATCTTCTAAGCAAAAAGGTAAAAACGATAGTATTGGACAAACAAAAAGCAAAATTATGAACCAGATCCATGCTGAGGCACTGTAAGATGTTGAAATTGAAGTATTATAATGAAGACATCCATTATTTGATATAACAGCTCCATTGATATTGAGTCCCACAGGAGGCATCATTACAGGTTGGCATTGTCCGACAGGAGGCATCATTACAGGTGGATATTGTACCACAGGAGGCATCATTACAGGTGGATATTGTACCACAGGAGACATGATTGCAGGTTGATATTGCACCATAGGGGGCATGATTGCAGATGGGTACTGAATCGCATATGGAGCTTGATAGAACATAGGTTGAGAAGGGACTTGGGTATAGCTAACAACATTGCTTGTGCCAAGGATGATCACATTACTCATGATTTATAAATTTAGATCAGATTATCATTTAATTTAATATAAATGTGATGTTTTTGTGATAAATTTAACCCACTTATATGGATTATAATTTCACTCTACAATAAGAAGTAATCCATATGCTCTAACTACTATTAATATGAAAAACAACATAAAAAGATATACAATTCATGGTATTTATAAATCCTTAATTTTCAAAATCTATAAAATCAGCATAAAAGTTTTTATAAACAAAAATTTTCCCTAAAGCAAGAGAAAATCATATATAAGATTCTCAAAAACCTGAATATTTTTGTTTATGTTCATAGATGGAGAAAAAACATAAATTTAAAATTTTACTTTATTGAAGATAAAATGATTGTTTGTAAAGGGAGATTAAAGAAAATCTTAGTGAGAGGATTAAGTTTTTTATTAAAATATTTTCATGAACAAAAAAAAAGTGAATTTTTGGAGAATGGAAACAGGATAGAATTTATAGAAATAAAAAGAATTATTTATAGAAAAACTGCACTTTGAAGATATAATTAAGAAAATATAATTAAGATGTTTTTTAAAGAAGTTCTAGATAATTGTCTAAGTTTTTAACTGGAGATTATTGGTGAAATTAATCATTCAAGAACTTTTGAGTGTTTTTTTGTATTATTTTGTTTAATTTGAATTTTAAACTTACAAAAGTGGATTTAACCTTTTAGACTATGGGTAAAATTATCACCTATATAGGAAAATCTATTGAAGAGATTTAAAAAAATAGATGATATTATTATACTAACCTTAATTAATGCTATAGTAAATTATATAAATAAAAACCATTAATAATTCCTATTATTCTTTCAAATATATCAAATTCAACCTACTCTTTATATATACTTTTCTATATAAAAATTTCAGTTTATGACATATTCTAAATCAATGCCAAAAAAAGTGTAATCTTAGTACAATTATTTATTATTATAAGAATAAAATATCACATCATTCCAACTTATTGCTTATCTTCCCAAAATTTAAAATAATAACTATTATAAACTTGAGTATTCATAATTTTACTATTTCCGATAAAATTATCATAATTCTTTTATAAAAACAAATCTCAAGTCTAAAACCTATCCCTAAACAAAATCTTATAAATTCAACATTTCAAACCAAAATCAAAAACTCCCATACAATCTTTCTAATTTCCCTCACAATGATTCATACCAAAATCTGATATAGCCTAAACTAAAACTATGACCATTAGGAATTTATTTATCATAATATTCCTAATATCTCCCTTCCTCCTAACTATTTAATAATTTTTCACCTCTTCTCTACTATTCATAGGCATTTTACAAAGACTGCTTGCCCTACGTAGAAACTGGTGTTTTTTTCTTTCAAATTCTCTGAGTTCTTTAGTAAACCCTTCATTTGGTTCAATTATATCCCTATTTTTCTTAACAAACTCAAAAGCTTCTTCAAAAAGCATCCCAGTAGATCTCATTAAAAACATAATAACAATTGTCGAACTTCTTGAAACTCCTTTAGCACAATGAACAAGGACAACATTTTTAGCGCCTTTTGAATTTTCTTCCAAAGCACCATCTATAAACTCATATGCTTTTTGAAAATAAAGGGATATTTTTTCAGTCTCATTATCATCTACAAACACCCTACAATACATCAACCCCGGAAACAAATTAGCAGCTCCTCTTGTAACATTAAGTATATGAGTTATTTGCAATATTTCTATAATTTCCTTACAATGAGCATGAAATTGACTACCAAGGTATAGGAATTTCGGGACAATCTCATTAGGAAAATTATTAACTTTAATTGGTCTAAAAGTTGAACATAGAAATTGATATTGCTCAAGAAACTCTTCTATATCAGGTAACATATTGATTTCTTTACATTTGATTTCTTTTAACATGTTTTTGAAATCTTTAGCTTCTTGTGTATAATGTTCAGAGAATCCAATGATAATACAATATCTTCTTAAACGGGTTAATGGGCGTTCTTTTGTAAGACGTTCTAGATTTATAGTGTGAATATCACCTGAGTCTACTGGTATATGTAAAGAAATGGTTAGATGGATTTTATTATAGGATTCTGTGTCACGGACATCAAAAAATTTTATTGAACCCTGATATCTTTGGATTAGATTGAACATATATTGAAAACCTACAAGCTTTGAGTTTTGCAAATTGTTTAGTTGATCTTCCATTTATTACTTTTATGAATGATTATAAGGTCGAAAATCAACATTTTTTAGGCTTGTGTTTAATTTTTTCATTTTTTAATATTTTTTATCGGAAAAACTGTGCTTTTTGATGTGGGTTTGTTTGGAATTGCCTTGGGATTTTGCAGTGTGTAGGAGAGATTTAAAAATAATTAAAGGAGAGATGGAATTTTATTGGGTGACGTGGAAAAAAGTAAAAAGAGGTTTTATTGGAATTTTTTGGTATTGATAGTTTTTGATTTATGGGTTAGAAGATTATCAGAATAAAGATAGAATTGAATATTATTTATATACAAAGCTAAGTAAAATTGTGATTATGTATAAAAGGGAATCGCAACTTTCTAGAAGAAATTTTCAGGGTTGGAAAAAGTTTTTTTTTTAATATAAAATGATGATTGAAGAGTAAATAAATGTTGAAGTGATTATTTAATATTCTAGAGAATGTTTTATAAGGCTTAGACTTTTGGAATGCTATATGTGATTTTTGATTTTTGATCTTTAAATCCTTAATAAAGACTGAATTCAAAACAAAATCACAAAGTTATTATGTATCACTAAATACTAAATCACTAATCGTAATAAGATTATGAAATCCACTAATTTTACTTATATCCCAACCTTACTCCTGCAGAGGGAATAATTAAATAATTTATTACTATTATCCTCTGATAAAATTATGGCACTTCCCATATAACAAAAGTATTTATTTCAAAAAAATCAAACTAACCTGTAGTATTTTTTTTTCATACATATTAAACTTAGCATTTTTTCACCTTAACTTACTTCAATATCAATAAAACATTAAACTTAGCATTTTTTCACCTTAACTTACTTCAATATCAATAACATATAATCATTTGTTATTTATAAAGTTTTTATTAAACAATGGAAGTTTCTAATCATCCCTACAAGGCTCTTAAGTCATGGAGAAAGAAAGGACTANTAAACAATGGAAGTTTCTAATCATCCCTACAAGGCTCTTAAGTCATGGAGAAAGAAAGGACTAAACTTAGATATCTGTGAAATCAACAAATGCTTCAAATACAAAAAACAAAAAATCTCCGAATTCTGCCTCAAAGATTTACTAATCGAAGGAGAAAAATACGGCATATGTGCTAAAAAAGGTAATTTTCGTAAACAAATGGAAGATACTTATGACATGGTATTAGAATTACATAACTCTTCTTTCAAACACGCTTTTGCTATTTTTGATGGGCATTCTGGGACAGAAGCATCAGTTTTCGCATCAAAAAACCTTATAAAAAACATCGACACTTTAGATCAAAAAGGAATTATCGAAGCTTTTCAATTGACAGATATACTTTTCTGTAATGAAAACCCTAAAAAAGGTGGGACAACTGTAGCTTTAACGATATTAGATCATGACCATTTACTTAGTGCTAATATAGGCGATACTAAAATTATTTTGATTAAAAATTCTTCTTATGAAGTTTTGAGCTATGACCATGTTGCTAGTGATATTGATGAACAGTCAAGAATAGAACATGCTGGTGGATACATTATAAACCATCATAATTCAATGAGAGTATGTGGGCAAATTGCAATTACAAGAAGTATCGGCGATGCAAAATATAAAGATTTCCTGATTCCAATCCCATATTTCAAAACAACTAAAATAAGCATTGAAGATATCGCATTAGTAATAGCATCTGATGGTTTATTTGAAGCATTAAGTCCTGAACAAGTTAGTAATATAGTTAGAGAAAAACAAGGATATACACCTTCAGAGATTGCAGAAACATTAACAGATGAAGCTATTGATGGTGGTAGTAAAGATAATGTTACAGTGATAGTTATAAAATTACAAGAATATTATACTCTTTTATGCTCACAAACTAATAGGAGTAAGCAAAAATGCTTTAATTTTTAGCTACAGCTTGTATGTGATAATTACAATGTTTAATTAGAAATTTTTATATAAGTTAAGTTTTATGGTTTTTTTTTTAGATGCATTTTTCTTTAGAATGCTTATGAGAAAAAAGTGATAATGCTTTTATAAAAGCTTTTAGGGTGATGATTGAAATAGTTTCAGTTTATATATTTTAAAGATAAAAACTATAGATTTTGGTAGGAATTTTAGGTAGAAATAAGATTTTTTATTTTGTTTGTTTATTATATGGTAATAGAGAAGATTAAAATAAAGATTGTAAAAATATTTTGATTGTTTATGATAATAGGATATAGTTTACCATATTAAATATAATGGTCTACAATAATTAAAGAGTTAAATGTAAGGTAATTTAAGCCTCAAAAATATAATTACAAAAATACTCCAATCCTCTCAAATCAATAAATCATACCAACATTTACAATAAAAAAAATAACTCTCATTAAAAATACTAAAACCCCTACCAGAAAACTACATTTTATACAACAAAACCCTCCAACTATCAAAAATCATTACATCATCCATTAAAACCCATAAAAAATCTCACAAAATGCACAACCCCTTCTCAAACTTTATGCAAAAAACCGATTCACAATTCTATTCTTAATATTTAAGCTTAACTTTCTCATCTCTTTTTTAACCAACAAGCTTTTCTTTTTCTGTGCAACCATAAGTTTAAATCTCTTAAAATCTGTCAGCAAATCTCTTCTAAAAAAAGTAGCCACACATTTTCCCACATTTAAACTATTCCATTTCTTAACAATTTCATTTTCATCAAATTACTTAGTCGCATTTTTCGAAGTCTAATTTCTCTTAATTAGAATGACAAACCTTGTAAGCGAAATCCTTGAAAAAATAATTTATTGTCTGATAATTCCAGTTGTAGTTCCATCAGCAAGTGCTCTTTTTAGCATAACCTCCATCAGCAAGTGCTCTTTTTAGCATCAACAACATCAGCAATTACACAAAGCTTTTCAGTTTCAAAGCCGAAATTTACATAAACAACCCTACAAATTTCAACAAATCTTGTTTGCACCATTATTTATCCATAATCTTAAATTAAACCCTAGTTTTTTATTCTTCATTTTTTATAAACCCAGGACTCAATTCCTCATCAATATCATCAACTTCATAGCCAAAAAGCATTTTTGATGGATTTACCCTAACCCTTTCAAGCAAAATATTTTGTATATTCAGCCATTTTTGCTTTTCTAAAGGGTCGAAAAAAATTTCGCATCCATCACAACGTTCTGATATCATTAAATTACTCAAACATTCACATTTTTTCTTATCAAACTCGACAAACACTGAAAAATCTTCAGAAACGTTTTTGCTTTCACGAAAACTATCAGGGTCTAATTCTTGTTTATTAAATACAATAGTTGAACCTGGGGATATAAAAGCTGTACTAAAAGAAAATCTGCAGATTTTCTTCATTTTTAAAGCACCCCAATGATATAAATAACAGTGTACATCACCTTGAAGGAAAAGTTCATTATTAATTGTGGCGATTTCATGGGTTATTATGTTTTTCCAATTATCACTTAAAACAGGTTGTTTGTCTCTACTGGATTTTTTATTAGAAAATACAATACGATTATGTTGACGAAGTTCAAATATTAACCTACAGGAATCTTGAGAATTGTGTGGTGCCGTGAGAATTCTTAAGGATTTAAGTTGGAGAATGTTTGGAGAACGGATACCACTAAAGAGAACTTGAGAGAAATAATGAACGTATCGAACTTGAGATGGTTGGGTTACTCCACCTCCTTGATAGAAACGTTTGTTTTTATAGTAGTTTAAAGCTTGATATGGATTGTGTAAACGACCAGAGTACATGAGATAACAACAGATTAATGTTCCTGTACGACCTTTACCTGCGAGACAGTTTACGGCGATTATGTTGCTTTCATTTAGATCTAACCATTTGTGTATATCCCCACATGCCTCAAAAAGCAAATCGATTGGAGGTGGGTGATGGTCTTCCCATGGGTACTCTTTTACGCTACCTCCAAATTTGTCGTAGTTATACTTTAGGCCGCTAAGGTTGAAGATACGGTAACATCCATGGTGACGCTTGTTTAGGAACTCTGATACTGAGTCTATTGAGTTTCGATACATTTTGTGTACTCCCATTCCTGGCAAAGACATCGCAATTATCCTTGGGGTTATATATGTTAAGTCTAGATTGAACCCGTCTTCATCAAGACGATTTTTCTTCCCTGATACTATCTTTCTAATGATGTTCATGGTTTGAAGAATTATTATATATAATGTTATGGTATTTATCATAAGCCCCAGGCATAGCCTGGGGGAAAATTGTAGAATCTTATATTTTCATGTTGATTAATAGTTAGTTATTATTGAAATTGTAGATTTTTTTTACACTTAAGAACACTGGATTTTCTTAATTAAAACTAAAAAGTAGGACTTTTGTCACACCTTCTTCACTTGAATGATAAATCCTAATAGTACTATAGTTTCTTCAAACTCTCCAAAGGGTATCTAAGAAGTTTTAATGGTTTAGACTGTTAGGAAATCTTATTAGTTTCATATGAAAATACTAATTTTAGGATAACCCTTAATAATATTGTCATAAAAGTATTAGTATTTTAATATAGAAGTAAATAAAAATCAAATGTCGTTATAAAAATCATTATAAGATCATGCAAAAATACGCATATAATCACATAAAGCATAATCAAAAAACCCTTGATATATAAAAAAGCTTAATATTTCGCTTAGCCACATTTCATTACCCTTCTGAACACTATAAGTTTTTAAAGCTTTCCTCTAAAAACTACCTATATTCGCCAATAGTCTCCTGGTTATTCTTCAGCAATTACTTCCATACATGAAAATTATAATCAATAGCACTTATCCAAAATTCCAATATATTCATCTCTAAAACTAAAATCTCAAATATCAAAAAAAGTTATAACCAAGAATGCATTCTCATCACCCAATTAATACTATTCATAAAATTCCAGAGTTTTTTTTTCATCAATGATTGAACTCTATTTACTATTTAATTATTATATCCTATATACCATAATTATAAAATAATTATATAAAACAATTACTCTAAATACCCTAATATTATTATAACACATCGATACAATTTATAAATATATTTCTTATTAAACCGAAAAAAAATTAGCTTTTTATATTGAAGATTTTATTCTAATTTTTTTAACTTTTGTTACTAAAGTAAAAAATAACTTTCTATAAACACCTAAGCCTACCCAAAAAAATTACCCAAGCCTAAGCACTTATGATAATGATTTGCATAAATATTATATTCCAAATATTATCTTTCTAAAGCTATAAATTCATCTTAATCTTTAATAAACCTATTGAATCAGCTCACTTAGTGATTTTATCATTATCATTAATTATTATAATATTAATTTAAACTATTGATTTTTTTTTGGACTTGGTAGGCTTAAAAAATGTTTTAGAGTCTTTGTATAAACGATCATATACAGTTTCATGATTTGAATTAAGAGATATACCTTTATCTTGTTGAGATTTACAAGGAGTATTAATGGTTTTTGAGGAGTAGAGTAAATTTAGCTTTATCATGTTAGAGTTTTTCGACTTTTTATATTTAATTTTTTGCTTTTTGAATAAATTAAGGGAATGATGGACTTGATTGATGTTAGTTTGTGGTTTGAATGTGCAGTTTTCAAGCTCTTTGATTTGCTTTTCAAGACGGAGGAATTTGATTTTGTTTTCGGTGATTTGTTTTAAGCTGTTAAGCCGCTCAGGAAGAGGACGAGGACGCTTACGACAGGTTTTGGATGAGTTTTGGCTTAGGTTTGGGTCTGAAATATTGGATTTATGAGATGGGAAAATTTTGTGTTTGTCGAAAATTTAAAAATCAGAAGTGTTGGTGTTGGTGTTGAAAGTCTCCAAAGTCTTTTTAAAACTTCTTCACCTACACCTAGACTTAGTCATCGGCATTTGAGCCACTTCATCAACATCAACATCAACAAAATCAGTATCACTCATAATTCTTATTATAAAAGAAATTCACTAAAAAAATACATTATATACAATAACCAGTAAAAAAAGTTTGCGTAATTTTATTAAAATTTATTAAAAACCTACAAATAAGCAGTTCTTAGGGATAAAAACACCTTAAAAAATGTATATGATAATGAAAGTTCTTCATGATTTAATAAGTTGTCAATCAAGGAATCATTTTAGTAAAATTTCAGACCAAATTTCAATTAAATCCTAATATAAAAAAAAACAAAAACGACTATAAACTTAACCATAAACAAAATAGCAAAATTAATTCTCCAACATTTATTTATCCTCAGTAACCTTCCAATTATAAAAAATCTCTACTTGTCTATCATCATAGCATTATCATAGCCAAAAAATACTGAAAATTCACAACACCCTAGCACCCATAACCCATATATTATCCCAATAACCCTATTCTTAACCTTATTATATTTTTTTCACTCAAAAATCAAATTCTATGCTTTTTAGTAGCAAAAGCAACCTGCTAACATTTCAGCCTATAATTTCAAAATTAATATTAAAATAATCTTATACTTCTACTCTTATACATCTAATTAGTCTGGTAATATAAATATAAGTATCATATCTTAAATTAACCATTTCCTTATGCATAAAATTCACTATTTCTCCTTCTAAAAAAAAAGACAATACATTATTCATATAAACATAACATTCCTATAATAATCAAACCTCTTAAATACTTTTATATTTCTAATAGGCAATTTAAATTTATACATCATAACAATTCTTTACCTTTTAATAGCCTCTTCAGCAGATAGTATACTTCTTATTTCTCTTAATAAAATATCTAATCCTAGTATATTCAAAGTAATAAATTTAATATTCTATTTTCCAAATCTCTCTTTTATATCCAAACTCTTCAAAATTCTACTATTAAGTTAAAAAAACACTTGTAATTACTTGAATTTAACTACATTACTAAGTTATAACTCATATATCCTATTAAGATAAAATAGAAAAATATATATAATTTAAGTGTCGATATACTAACACACAAGACTTATAAGATAATTCAACAAAATGTCATTTCTAATCATATTAAAACTATTCCTATATAAATCACTCATTTATATTTATGGAAAACGATTTCAGCTTGTTTGATTTAAACAGAGAAAAGCTCCGAAGAATATTTCTCAAACTTTCAAAGAATGAAAAAAGAATAAACTTTATAGACTTTCAGCGCTTGTGCTTAAATGGTAAACTCATACCAGTAAAAAATATATAGGCTTTTATATCTCAAAACCAGCTTAGGGCTATTGCGGCAAAGTTTGGTAATGCTTCATGTTTACCTAAGCTATTTTTGAACTTTGAGCAATTTGAGCAGTTCCTTAAAATTATATCAATTTCTAAGTCGCAGCCACCAGCTAAAGCAGAAAAAGTCAAAGTGTTTTTTAGTTTTTTGTCACAAGGGCTGAGGACTGACTTCGCATTAAATGCAAATGAAAACACTGAAGGTATAAACAGATCAAATACAAGCTATTCTCTAGGAAGTAACTCTGAGTTAAATGAAAGCAATAACAGTTTAGACTTAAGTATTAAAGAAGCACTAAACACATTAAAAAAAGATGTGAAAAGACCAGCAATATCCCCTTCTAGAGTTACCCTATCCCCAAGATTAGTAGGTCGTGCATATTCAAACCCATCAACCCCAAAAAATCGTAGCCATCGCGGTTCTGGTGTTGAAGCTACAGGAGCTAAAATACGTGTATCTTTATTAGACTCTCAAGGATATAGAAACTCAATAAAAGGGAAAAAAATCGGTGTTGAATTAGATGAGTTTTTAGAGACAGAAAAACTTGTTCAAAAAGAAGTTATGAGTGTAAAAGTAAATCTAAAAAGTACACCTAGAAAGCCTGAAATAAAACCTGTTTCAAGATATTCTGGGGTTAAAGTCTTAGAAAGAGGAAGAACTGTTAAAGAAGACCCAAGATTAATAAAAGAAAGACAGGCAGAAAAAGCTATAGTAACATTGACAAACAGCATTAATAACCATAGAAAATATATTGTACATATTAGAGCAAATTGCTTTAGTGGGAAATTTATTATGGGAATGATGTTTAGGGTATGGAGACTTGCTAGTAAAAATTATGATTATAAGGTTTAATGTGTGTATTAGTTTTAATATAAGGTATTAGTTGAGTTGGAAGATTGGTTATGGATGAAGATGCAAAGATTAGGTGTTAGGATAATTTTTTTGTAGTTGTTTTATTAGCTTTTTTTAATAATGGAATATTGTTGTTGATAGGATATAGTTTTTTTTATCAATTCAATATCACACTTATTCTTACTAACACCCTAAAAAAATATTAATAATCTTTATTAGAACCTTTTAATCAAAACTTTTAAACTTTGCTAAGCTTATCATATAATATTTATTATAATTTTTCTCATAAAAATGCAATGAAAGATATTGGAAGAAAGTTTTCTTATATATGTAAGAGCCTGATAAAGTACTCGTGATATTCAAAGTTTTTTATCCTTATTGTTCTAAAAAAGACCCCCAGCTTTTAGAATGTGTAAATTTTTTAGCTTATACATAGTGTGAAAAATAATCAATACTCAAGGATATGCAATAGAAAAGCCTAAATTTATGGTAAGATATAAAAATTATCAATCAATATTGCATACTAATATCTTGAAAAGTAAAAGCATTAATAATCAGGATTATTCTAACTGTTACAAGATAGGCATAAGATATTTTTGATTGATATAGCAAAGGCTTTCTAAGAAATTGTGGTTAGATTACAAGAAATACATGGGCTTTAATCATAATCCTCAAGAGGGATAAAACCAAATTGCTTAATACTGTTAAAAAGTATATTAATAAGTTTCAAAATGCTTCTAATAAATTACTTTAACTTTTTCGACTATAAAAATTGTAATTATTACAAAGCAAGGTTTTTTTGCTTTTATTTAACTCCAGGATGAAGCGAGGAATCAACTCACTTATAATTTCTATATTAAAACTATACAATAAATAATTTATAAAATACAGTAAAACATAAAATTACCTTTTTTTTTAGATTTAAGATATGCTGTTTAATTGCAAAAAAGAATAGTTTTGGAAGTAGGCAAGTTTACATTTTTAATAATATCAAAAAAATACAATTTTGTTATCAACAAAAGTTATACAAAATTTTAATTCCTAATAATGAAAGTTTAATATTTTATACAAACTCATACTTTTTATAGTATATTATATGATAAAATAACTATTCTAGTAGATTTCTAAAATCAGACATAATAATTTAATTATTATTTATATCAGGATAATCTATTAGAAATATAAGTATTTTACAGAGCATGGGTAATAGTAACGCCAAATCAAAGCAATTAATATTTTCGTTATTAGAAGAAAGAAACCAAGCACAACAAGCATTAAAAGAACTTCAAGGAAAAATCGTCCAACAACAAAGCGAAATCAAGAGGCTTAAAGATTTAGCATCCAAGTATAAAGGGCTGAAAAACAGGAAAATTAAACGACTCAAAAGCGATCTTGATGTCTTACTACAAGAAATAGACTCTCATAAACGATGGAAGTCGTACCAGATAGTCAAAACCTTATTTAAAAAGTACAGGGAAATTTTTCACTGTACACTAGAATGGGGATTTAACAAATGGAAATATATACAGAAAGATCATAACTTGAAAACTATTGACACAAACATGCAAGCAGAAGAAGAAATTCTCTTCAAAGACCTTGACATTTCTGAAGCCAAATCCTGGGACAAAAATCTAACTCAGAAAATATGGAAACAAAACATGTTGATCCAGATATATGCAAAAAGCAGAGATGCCCCAGAAAGGAATCTACAAATCAAACAACTTATCCGATTATTTGAAGAAGTTCTTTTAAACAAATACATGAAAGATAACCTTGACATTCAAGACAACCGTAAGCCTTTAACCTTCCCCGAATATTTCCTAGTTTTTCTCCAACAAAAGCACAATTCCTTACCCCAAGTAACCAAATCAATCCAACAAATCTTCCAATCCTTAGATATCAGCAAAGAAACTTCACAATATTTAGCTTTATTCAGTAAATTCTTACAAATGGAAAAAACTGAACCTATAGATAACTTCTTATCATTATACCTAACAAAATCTGCATTTGAATTCACAAAACTCATCAAAACCAAAGATGAAAAAACAGGCAGGGACTTAAACGTGAATAACAAGAAAATCATGAAAGCTTCTGAAGGGGGAAATGCTTATATAAAAGATGTATTTTCTTTAATAAACCAAAAATTCCCTAGAAAAAAACTTCATTCTATAATAATAACCCTACTTCGTCCACCACATATATCAAAAGAAGATTATTTATTATTCCAAATATGTTATGAACTTCAAAGACTTGGTATATCTTCTGAGCAGCTTTTTGATTATGTTGATATAGAAAAGAGGAATTTTGTATCAGTGGTAAATTTGATGCAAGGGATAGAAGATTATTTAATGATTTCAATAGTCCCAGAAAACAGTTTAGTGTTTTTAAATGCTATAAACTGTATAAACAACGATTATATAACAAAAGCGAATTTCTTATCAAAAGTTTGTATAAAAGTATATGAAAATTCTCAAGAAAGTCCAAGGTATACAATTTCTAAATGTATGTTTTTACAAGTACTTTTAGAAGTGTATATGAAAATACGTATTAAGAGTATTTGCTATTATTTAGAAGTTTTTGATGCGCAAAGGGTTCGGGTGTTAAGATTTGATGAATTTCAAAAGATTGTTAGGGTTATTGATAGTGAATGTACTGAGGATATGATAGAATATTTGTTTAGAGAAGGATTAGGTATGCAATTAGACACTGTAGGTTTGAATAAAGAAAGTTTTGTTAAGGTTTTGATTGATAATGGCATTGGGGATAAAGGGTTGAAGTACTTTTGTGCATATGGCCAACTTAGGTGGGAAAGCACGCCGCCTGTGGACTTTGGCGATTTGGACTTGAAAAGTATAAGTGCTGATGACTCTTTGAATTCAAGTATTAATACTAGTGATGAATATATGATCTTTACTAGTTAAAATATTTTTTTTTAATGGTTATAAGAATTAATTAGGCTTTTTGAGTAGTAATAATAATAGATATTTGTTTTTGGGAATTTAAAGGTTTGTTATTAAAGTGGGTTTAAGTTGAAGATTTTAATGATTTTGATAATTTTAATGATTTATTGGTTTTGGGTTATGATTTTGGTTAAGAAGATGGGTTGTAGATTTTGAATATGGTTTAGGATATATAAATAGATATGATATTATGTCTTACTATCAATAGCATAATTAACTATCCTTTAATAAAGGCTTAAACGTGCATTCTTGGCTGATTTTCTGTTCGTTTTCATCTCGCATTTTCTTTATTCTCATTTCATTCATTTTAACTACCATAATTTGTCTTTCAAGAAAATCCGCAGGGAGTGTACTTCTTTTCTTCTCAGCCAAAATAGCACTTTTAGTACTAACATATGGTGATCTTTCCGGAGCTTCCTCTTCTTTTTTACTAGGTCTTTTCAATAATATCGCTCTTTTCTCCACATCTAAAGTCTTATAAAAATCTTCCATTTTCTGACAGAATTCCTGAAGGCTAACTGGTAACTGAGATTTCTCAAGTTCTTCAAAAAACGGTGTTAATATCTTAAGAATCTGTATTTCAATACTCGATATATTAATCGAAGAAGCAGAAATAAACCCATCATAATCCGAATCCATAAGCCAAAAAAGCTTTTCATATTGTTTTATCCTAAATTCATTGTAAATCCTATCAGAATTTTCAGTAACTTTTTTCGAAACAGAAGCTGCTTCCATGTTTTTCGTGAATTCCAGTTGAGAAATCTCAACTTCTTTTTTCCTTGAATCCTTTTGTGAGTACAAATACTCCCATATCGGTGCAGTATTACACCTACTTAAATTTTTCCCTTTTTTCTCAATGACCTTTTTATAAGGTTTACTTCCAACATACTCTAATTCCATCCTTTCTTTTTCTTTTCTAATTTTTTCTNTTTGTGAGTACAAATACTCCCATATCGGTGCAGTATTACACCTACTTAAATTTTTCCCTTTTTTTTCAATGACCTTTTTATAAGGTTTACTTCCAACATACTCTAATTCCATCCTTTCTTTTTCTTTTCTAATTTTTTCCAACTCTTCTTCATTAACTTTTTTCGAATTCTCTAATCTATCTAAAAACTGTTCCGTGCTTTCAGACCTGTTTTTTTTCTTAGCATTTCTTACATCAGGTCTAAAACTCCATTGTTTTATGTCATTTTCAATGAGTTTTTGTTTTTTTTCTCTAAGTTCTTCAGCTTGATTGTATAATTCTTTATTTCTTTTTATTGGTTCTTTACTTTTAGAAGATTTGTTGATTTTTGGGGCAAATGAACATTCTTTTAAGTATTCTTGGTCGTAGTCTTCTTTGAGTTTTTTTAGTCGGTCTTGCTTTTCTTGGTTTTTTTTTAAGAGGATGTTTTCGGTTTTGTCGTAGATACGAGGGGATATTAAGCTGGAGTTGGTGTTGATTAATGGGGAGAAAGTCATATGGTGGATATCTTTTTCGAAAAGTTCTTGTTTTTTGATTTCTTTAAGTTTTTCAGCTTGTTCACGGTCTTTGACTCCTTTAGCATAGAGGTAATCCCCGTAGTTAAACCCATTTTTCTTGTTTTTTGACTGGGAGTTTAGAAGGCTCATGGATTTCGAATTCGCATTTTTGCGTAGTTGCTTATAAACAGTGCTGTATATGCTACCTTTTGATGGCGAGCACTTTGTTTCGGTTTTATTGACCCTTTGGAATCTGTTATCGTTATTTTTATTTCCAATTTTAATTGGAGACATGAATTGAGATGGGCTGTTTGAGTCAGTATCTGAAGGTTCTTTTAAATGGAGGTTATTTTTTAGTACCAATTTTGTGTTTTCAGTGATCATTGTATGTAAGTTTTTTTGAAGTGTTCGGTCTAGGCCGTATTTCGCTGCGAAATCTTGGGCTAGATAAGATGGGTCATCATGTTCATAGACAGTGATGAAATCTTGTCTCCCATCGCCAATATCGACAGTCATTACCAACAATTGCTTACCTTTGTCTACAGAGTCCATATATTATTACCATTTTTTTTAGCATTTTGATTAAAAAATGTATGTTTGGGTTGGTTAATGATAGATATAAAATTTTGTTTTGGTTTATTGATAGTGTTATAGTGTAATTATAGTATGTTTTAAGTAATATTTTAGTAAAATATATAATATGGTTAATATGATGTTTTTATAGAATTTATTATTATAACTCCAAACTTTGAATATATATATCATTAGGTGTATCTATAGAATTTATTATAACTATGAAAAAATAATAAAAAATATATAATAATCAGTAAAATAATAGTTTATATTTAATAACTACTTTTTTTCATTAGCTATTAATAATCTTAGAGTCATTTTTAAAGTTGATAGACTAATAAGTTCCTCAAGTTAACCTCTTCCTTAGCCTTAGGATTCCTAATCTGTTTCTTTTAAAAATCATAATAGAAATTCATAATAGTTTAAGTTCATCTAAAACTCATCATAAAATTTACGAATATTTTATATATCAATTCTTTCAGTTTGGAAATTATTTTTCTTTCAGCTCTAGCAAGCTCTGAGTATGTTTTCTTAACTAAAATCATATATAGAGTATATAGTCCTAAAAATATTCATTTTAGATAATAATTAATCATAACTGTCATATTATATCCTAATACTGAATTCCAACTCTTAGAATATTCTGAAATAGTTTTTGATTCTAAATAAGTTCCCTGACACACCTACTCTATCACTACTGATAATCTCAAAGTCAATAAGTGAATTTCTTATTAGTTAGATTTTTTCATCATTTTTTTATTGTAATTTTCACATACTCCTTATATAATTTCATTACTTTTATAGCCCCTGTACTTTACCAAAAATAAATATTTAGACTTAAAGCTATATTGGAGATAAATTTTATATATGCTTAACCATTAATTTGATGTTGTGAAAATTAAGATAGGATACTATTTGTAAGCTTATTATCTCACACTTCATTTTTAATATCATCATTTCTTCTCTAATATTTACTTTTTCTTTTATAATCCTAACAGTATTTTCTCTCATCCACACTCATGCTAAGTATTGAAAAAATATTTTCAAAAATATCTAACCGATTATCTCAACTTTTAATTTTTTTGTTAAAATGATTTTTCTAAATATTTTCAATGTAATTTTGTTTTTAAGCTAATAAAGAAAGCTATTTTTACTATCCCTTCTTTCCAATTTGAAAAAAATCTTGTTGTTGAGTCTCATAATAAAAATTAAAGATTTAAGAGTATATTAAAATAAACACAGATTATTATAAGTTATTAAACTCATCGTAGTAATCTTCGTAAAATGTGTCCAAATGGAACAAACTGCGATTGATATCCCGGATATCTTCCGCTTCAGAAATCACTGGAAAATATGAAATTAGATTCTGCAACTCTTTGTCATAAGGGTTTTTAAACCAGGATATTATTGGTACACCATTGTTTAAATGGAATGCAAAACTTATAATAGCATTGTCAATAATAACCATATCTTGTATCCTTCGATTGATAATACGAAGGTCTTTTATGTTAAAATTGTTGACTTGAACGCAGTGCTCTCGATAAAGCCGATGATGTATAAGTTTATTTTCTGGGTCTAAGTAATCCAAAATCACATCAGCATAACATTTATGCGAAGCAGTAAAGACTATAACTTCGAAAAGTTGACTTGCTGCTTCTAAACATTCTATTGCGAATGGTCGGATATTCACACCAGCTACAGAAGTTTTGCCGTTAGGGAATTTTACAGGTAGAGAAACATGTCCTTTACCTACTCCTACACAATGCACCAAAGTCTCATCCAAGTCAAAAATCACAGTTTTTCTCCCTTTATTCTCAGGTTTTTTAATCAAATTCACCATTTTTTCCTGAATCTTTTCCTCTGATATTTTCTTCAATCCTCTAATCCCTTTCAAAGACATAAAAGTCAGTCTCATATGTTCTTTATATATTTTATCGCTTTCAATGCCAATATCCTCATCAGAAATATCTCCTTTAATCAATGTATCTTCTGATAAAATTCCTTTAAACGGGTCTAATTCTTCAATTTTTGCTTTCATTTCATATAATTGTATCTGAATTTTCCGTTTTACTTTACTTAAACCTGATTTTAGTATTATTTTTGCTATTGATGTATCTTTAATCTTCCCATTATCGATTTTTTTGTTTTTTTCAGGATTTCCTGAAGTTTTTAGTGTATGGATTTCTTCTGAAGGTTTTCGTTCATGCTTTTGGTTTATATTTTTGAGGAAGTCTTGTGAACTCATTGAAAGGCTTTTAAAACTTTTTGAATGCTTGTTTGGGATAGTTAGCGTTGAAGACTCTGACATTTTATATTTAGGGTTTAGGAAATTTATGAAGGGTGAATAGGAGAAAGGATTTAAAAATATGCTGGAAAAAAGGATTATTTGGGATTTTTATGGTTTTTTGATTTAAAAGAACTTTTTAGGGTGATTTTTTATAAAAATGTTGGATGTAAAGCTTTGAAGATTAAATGATGGTATAATGGAGGGTATGATTAAGGATTAAATTGAAATGGTTTTTCCGGATTTAAGGATTTTTTTTTGGGTTGAAGTTGTTATTGGAGGATTTGCCAGATTTATAGGATGATTGTTTTAAGGAAAACTATGAGAAAAACATCATANATTTTTTTTTGGGTTGAAGTTGTTATTGGAGGATTTGCCAGATTTATAGGATGATTGTTTTAAGGAAAACTATGAGAAAAAATATCATAACAAGCCTATCTAAATAGAATTATCCTCATATTATTAAACAAAATATGTTTGAAAATTTTCAGAGATTAAGTCCTCAGGAAGCTATAAACTCACAAAGAAATAAAAAAAATCTAAATTCGACAAGCAACCTTAACAACCCCAAAAATCTCCCTGAATTCTTTTATTCCACAACCCTAACACCCATCATCTAATCCTAATCATTCCACCTTTCCCAACCCTATCATCCTTTTATATCCTCTAAAACCTTATTTCCTAAATCCTATTTCCCACACCTTCCACAAACAATAACCCTAACTTTATCTACCACAATCTCTAACATATCAAATAATTTAAATTCTCATATATAAACTTATTAAATAAATGCCAAGAACCACTCCATTAACCTGCAACAAGATCATCGGGAATTTTTTCGTGATGTTTGTCTTATCTGTAATTCTGTTCATATACTCCAACGTTATGAAAATATACTTTCCTCAATCAGACGGTATTTTTTTATTCAGTGCTTTGGGTCAAGGTATTTTTAGGATTTTTTCATCTATCAGTCTTCATGCTGATATGGTGTTTTTTAAGGGCAATGCTCACTGACCCTGGTATTGTCCCACCTTTATGGGGTTTTTACATGGGAGATTCTGAAAACAAACGTCGAAGATATTGTTTAATGTGCCATGTTTTCAAGCCTGAACGATGTCATCATTGTTCAGCTTGTAATCGATGTGTTTTAAACATGGACCATCATTGCCGTAATTTTTATACAGCTTGGATTAATAACTGTGTTGGGTTTTATAATAGAAAGTTCTTTATGCTATTATTGGTTTATGTGTTGATATCTTTGTATATGGCTTTGATTTCTATGTCTTTTCCAGTATATGCTAAAATCAGATATTTAATATCAATACATTCAATTCCTGCTTATAACGATATTTTTATGCTTTCTGGGTACTTTTTGAATTTGTTATTAGCTATGACGATTAGTATGTTTTTTAAGTTCCATATAAAACTTATTCTTAGTAATTCAACAACAATTGATAATATGGACAAAAAAAACACACAAAAAACGAATGTTTATGATAAAGGATCAACACTTAATTGGTATCAAGTCTTTGGTAAAAATAAACTTTTATGGTTATTGCCGATAACAGGGATATCGGGTAAACCTATAGGAGATGGGGTTATTTGGACTCAGGAAAATAATAATATTGATGAAGAAGTACCAGGAAATGAAGTTGAGGTTAGGAAAAGCGTACCAGGAAGTAGTGATACAGGGAAAATAAATTCTACTCCGCAAATTGGCGCATCGAGCATTGATAGGGTCCAAAATTCAGAAATCAAAAGAAAAGATGAAATTGACTCCAAGCCTTCGACGGATTCTTTTAGGAAAGGAAATAATAGTTACCAGAGTTTAAGATAAAATAATGATTTTTTATTAGTTTGAATTGTAAAAAATCGGGTTAGGGTAAGGTTTTATTAATTTTATAAGATTTATGTTGTTGTTTTTTTTATAGGGAAGTTTTTTTTTTGCTGAATTTATAAGAAGTTTATGAGTATTTTTTAAGACTTTGATTGGTGAAGGGGATATTTTAGAGAACTTGTGTATTTTGGATAGGATTTGCAGGATTTAATATGGTTGAGTATATATTGGATTATGGGATTTATGATAGGATTTTTTTTAGTTGAGGAATATATGAGATTTTAAATATTTTTATATATAAATTTATGAGTTGAATATGCATTAGTTATTTATTACTGGATGAAAACCTTGTATTAGTTGATTTCTGATAATCTTCAACTATCAAGTAAATATTTTCGATATTGATATTTCAATTTTAGACTCTAGACAATAACACAACCCTTACAACTTAACTTCAGTTGAAAACTTTCTAATCCCATTATTCATTTAATATAATTTTTCTGAACTATTTCTTTTAAACTATTTTTTCAGTTTTTGCACTTGCAGCTTGCCTAAAGATTTCTATATTCATTTACACCCTATTGTCAAGATTTTCATAGACTTTTACTCTGCTCCAATAATAAAAAGTCCAACCCTTTAAATAATCCCATTAATTAACACAAATAAACCTAACCAATCCAACTTTTCACAAAAAAAAAAATCACCTTCTACCTTTTCCCAAACCAAATCCTTCCAAACTCCCTTCATCTTATTCCCACCACAAATCTCTTGCCATCCTCAGCAAATTCCCTAAAACCCAAAAAAAATCCATAAATTTTCCAAAATTTCCCTATCCTAACACTCTCCTCCTAAAATTCTTATAACTTATTCATTAACCCAATAATCAAAAATCCATCCTTTCCCTACTCCTTCTTATTTTCCTCAACTTTTTCTTCCTCTCCAGAGCTATCCCCATTAGCATCATTTGTAGCCTCCCGAGTATTTTTTTCTATCCTCATTATTTCTTCAGGATCAGAACATATAGGATTCTTAGTACATTTAGCGCATACCCCTTTATCATTTGCACATTTATCACATATTGTCCTATAAGCTTTTATTATCTCTTTCTGTTGACACAAATTACAACGTCCAGGTACAGTCCTTTGTTTATATTTCCTAAACTTTTTCCTCCAGACCATTTTTGCAATACATCTAACACAAAGTACATCTACAGGCTCTTCAGCAATTTTCTTAGTGAGCTTAGAGTTTTTATTGTGTTTAAAGGCAAAAACGTTCTGATGGGCAGGTCTTTTACCTTTTTTCATTATAATATGGCAGTATAATATTTAGTATTAAGATAAAATAGGTATGATTACGTAATAAAAAATGCTTGGCATACACGCAAGCAATGGTAACAAGATGGGCTATGTGCTTACAATAAAAGATTTCAGGTCTAATAATATAGTTATTATCGTCCATGGAGCAGTTTGTAATAAAGATGACCATTTTTATGGGTCCTTAAGTAAACTCTTATCATTTAATACTTTAAGATTTGACTTAGAAGGTAATGGAGATAGTGAAGGAGAGTTTTCAATTGGTAAATATCCTGAAGAAACTGATAATATTCATAGTGCAGTTCTTTGGTGTAGATCACATAATTTTAATGTTATTTGTATTATTGGACATTCTAAAGCTGCTGATGAAGCTATTATGTATTCTTCTATTTATGGAGATGTTGATTATTATGTTGCTATTGCTGGGAGATTTTATATGGATAAATACGGACATTTTCTTGAACAATGTATGGAGGAGATTAAAAAATCTGGTGTGGCAATTGTTGAAAAAAGAGGTAAACAACTTAGGATTACTAAACAAGGAATGGAAGATAAAGCTAATGTTGATATGGAAAAATATTGTAATGAAGCCAGAGGAGGGTTTTGTGTTATACATGGTAATGCTGATACTGTGATACCTTTAGATGATGGATATAAAATAAGGGATTTACTTGGAGAAAGGTGTCAGATGTTTGTGGAAGTACAGGGATCTGACCACTTTTTCGAAGGTTTTGATAAGGAGCTGGGGAGGATTATTGAAGAGTTTTTGAGAAAGATTAGTTCTAAGGTTTAGATAAGAATAGAATTTTTAGTATGGGTTTTTTTTAGATTTGATTTGTTGGATTGCTACAATTTATATGTGGACTTTTTAGAAGTGTGATAAAAACTTGTGGGTTATTTTTTTTAATTAAAAGAATGTAAAAGTTAAAAGTTAAAAGATATTTTTTGATAAGAAAAAAGTTTGGAGAAGAATATATAAAAATGTTTTATGGAATAGGTTTTAATAACACTTAGAGATTAAGATTAGATTAATAATTATAATTTTTTTATCCTTTGGTAAAATTATCAAGTGAAATCATCATAAAATCTAAAGACCTCTTCGAATTTTTCATTTCAGCATTAAAAAATCTGACCAAGCCCACAATAAATCCGTTTATATTTTTGAATCATAATAGTATTTCCTTATCCAAAAGCACAAAGTTCAAATGACTTATTCTAATACTAAGTAAGCGCACAAAAAAATATTAAACCATATATATATTCTTTCAATACACATAAACTTTAAAATTTATTACCCAAAAACTCAACCTCCATAAAAAATTCTCTATTTTTTTTTTAAAAATATCTATCTAGGGTGTAACTGTGCCGAAGTACATCTCTGCTTATAAATATCTAACATGGTCTTATACTCCACCATATTATCCCTAAATGCAACTCCAAGTATTTTCCTCCAATGTTCTTCTCCTAATGGTAAATCCTGTAATATCGGGCCCATAACTTCCTTAGCTTTTCCATACTCACATCTTCCTCCTCTACTAACCTGTTCAAACATATCAATAAGCATTCTCCTATTTTTCGCAATAATTTTACAAACATCTTCATATTGTCTTGAGTCTTCCCAAGTGTTTTTTTCAGCATCTTTAAATGTATTCAACCATTCTCTCATATCTAAAACCCCATCTTTACGTATATCAATAATATCAAAAAGATCTTTTATTACAGGAAATGCTGGTACTGGTTCTCTAGCAAGATCACTAAGTCTTTGTACTAAAGATGTAAAAGTATTAAAAGATAATTTTCCTGAACGTTCTAAATCGAATTGGTTAAAAGCATCTCGAGGTGAGAGCATAAAAGAACACATATGCATTCTCATAGAATTTAAACGATGTTGACAACTTGATTTTATTTGTTTTTCAGTATCTGAAGTTTTAAACTGTTTTTGGAACTCTTGCCAGTCAATCATCCCATCGTTGTTGGTGTCAATACGAGCAAGAAGGTTGTCTATATCTTTTGATAAAAGCCCGATGTTTAGTTTTCGCATGGCGTTACGGAATTCTATCAATGAAAGGGTACCTGAATTATCAGTGTCCATTTCTCGGAATATATCTTCAATACTATAAGGACTTGCTCTTATTAGCGCTTGAAGTCTTTTAAGTGGGTCTTCACTTAAAGAACTTTTATATGATGACGTTGTTAAACTCGATCTTGCTGTACTTGGCTTACTTCTTGAAGCTGAAAAATTACTCATATACCTCCCATCGTCAAACACTTCTTTAAACTCTTTAAAACTAACAAATGAGTTGTCTGTAAAAACTTTTTTCCATAACCCAGTTATGTCGTTTTTCCCAAACCTTTTAGGGATAATGTTTTCTATTGCTTTTTCAAAATCTTTTATACTGATTTTCTGTGGTGGCGTCCCTGTATGAAAAGTTAAAAAGTAATCAAAAGCTGTTTTAACATCTGAAAAACTACTCCTTATCGCATCTTTTACTTCTTGTAAACATGTGGCTGAATAATTAAAACTTCCTAAACATAAACTCCAGTCTTCTTGAGTCAAGTATCCTTTTTTATGAGGGTCTAAATAAGCGAATAGATTTTGTATAAGTTGATTTGTTAGACGATATTCTATAAGAACTTGATTTTCATTAACCCATTGAGTGAAGTTTTCTAAGGTTATTTTTGATGAACTTTTTGATATCTCATTAAAAGCTTGTTGGGAGTTTTCATATTTTTTCGATATGAAAAGACCTATTGTTTGTTTTGCAGAGTCACGCCATTCAGGCATACGTTTTTCTTCAAAAATGCATTTGAAATCAGCTAATTGGATAGTATCACGTTTGTAGACATCACAAAGTTTATAAATACGATCGATTTTTTGAGAAGATAGTTCTTGTTCTTTAAGTTTCAATACCCCAACAAGAGCTTTTTTTAAATCATCTTTACTTATAATTCCATCGAAATCCTTATCAAATGCCCTAAAAGCTTCTTCAATTGACACATCCTCCATAACAATCCATGTCCTAATTTTCTCCATAATCCCATTCTCCCAGTCCCATGAATCATTTGTCTGTGTACTTTTCAAATCGCTATACTTCAAAATCTCAGCAAATGTATCAAAATCAACAATTCCTATATTTTTTTTATCAAAGTAATTAAACAATGCAGTTTTTATAGGTGGTGATATTTCTATAATCTTATCTAACCCATCACAAAACTCTTTACATGAAATAAGCCCATTTTTTTCACTATCAAACATATTAAACGCTTCCTGATACCCAATTTTTTTCTGAGCAAGTACTTTCCTAATATCCGCAATAATAATCCCAGCTTTATCTTTACTAATAATTTCCTGTTCAAATGTTTCACGGTTTTTATCTAAAGTGCACATAAGGTCAGTTATATCAATCCAACCATCTTGATTAGTATCAAATAATCCAGCCCATCTATTCGCATCATTTCTATTAATTTCCTTATGTATTTTACTACTAAGGAACTCAGCGAATTTTATAACTTGTATTCGTCCATTATATCTTGTAAGAAAATCTTCAGGTCTTATAGCGTTTTGTTTTAAATATACCAAAAACCTAGAAATAATCATTTTAAATGGATCACTTGACTCAGCTCTAGGTCTTATTCTTTCTAAAAACCACACATAATCTATTGTATTAAGACCTCTACCTAAAGCTCTACTAAGCTTATCAATCTCACTTACAGTCAAACCAAGCCCTGCTTTATTAACACAATCAGCAAAAGCCCCAATATCAATTTTCCCCATACACCTTTGATCAATATCTTCAAATAATTTCTTCACATAATCGTAATTCCCTTTACTTTTCACTTTATCCAATAATAAATTCATCCAATTATTATCAGGATGTGATGATATTTTCTCTACAAATTCATTGACGTTTATATCAGAATTCAATCCAGTTAATGACCTTGCTATTTCTACTGCTTTATTTGAATTTAATGATGGGTCGATTCTTTGTAAAGCTAGACAAAGTTCTTCAATTGTAAGTTTAGTTTTACCTTTTAAGTCCATTTTCATTAAGATTTCATTTGGATCTAAACCATATGATATGATTGTATCACGCATTTCATTTAGTTCGGTATCTTCTTGATAAAGTTTACCTTTGAATTCATTTTCATCTAGTTTACTGTCGTTTTTTGTGTCGAGTAAACGGAAGAAAATCTCAGCTTCGGGTCCTGAAATGTCAAGACGGGATACTGCTTTGATGAATTGATCTTTAGTCATGAATTCATTTGAAGAAGAACTTAGTTGAAGAAGTCGATTAAAACCTTGCAAAGCTGAGAATCTGTTGATTTTAAGCCAGTTTTTAACTTTTTCCATTGAAGAAACCTCAGTTTTGCGAGGGTTTTCGGAAACTTGGAACTTATTGTAAAACTCACTTTCGGTCATTGAAAGTTTACCTTTAGCTGCTTTTCTAAATGCATGTTCTGCTTCAAAACCTTTGACTACTCCTTTGCTTTGTTGTGTGATATATTCGACAAAGTCATCAAGTTCTAATAAACCGTTTTTCCTACAAGCTTTGCGGAAGAATTCTTGTAAGTTGTAGTCGTTTAGGTATTTTTTAACTATTGCTACATTCTCGTCATAAACTGGAGCCCAGGAACTGGCTTGACTGGCAATATCGCTAAAAACTGATACGTCTGAAGATTCAGGGGCTAGTAAATTTCTCACACCTTTTATTAAATCTAAAGGTGAAGCTTGAATAAATCCACATTCTCTTAATATCGCTTTAAGCTGATGGATGTTTAAAGCAACTGCAGCTTTTTTAAGTAATGAAAGGAGCTCAGAAGCTGTACAAATAACTCTTGGGCGCATACCTCCTTCTTGACTGTATTTTGTGATTTCTAAACGTTTTTCCCAGATTTTTTTAGCTAAAGGGACTACTGAAGTGTGATTGTAATTGGCAGTTATGTCTGAATGAACTGATGCTGTAGGACGTTTAGTATAAGATCTATTCTTAGCTAAGGATTCTAAGAATAGTTTATAGTAGATTTTATTTGAACTTTTACACCCTGTTGCATTGATAAGATGCGCTACAACTTGTTCTGTGATTTTTGGGTTTTCAAGCATATATAAGGATTCAGCAAATTCTTCTATTGTAAGAAGTCCTCTTCCAGCTTGGTCTTTCATAGAGAAAATCAAACGTAGTTTGGATTCGTTGTCTAGAATATAGTCTATGGTTGACCGGGCTTCTTGGAGAAAAGGCTTAGAATAATTTTTTCCTTGTTGATCGTTTTGGAAACTTGCGAAGGATTTGTGAGAGATTGGATATTCGATTAGCTCACGGTCTGGGATTAAATGGCTTGAGGATGATGGTCTGCTTAGCGATTGTCTTTGATTAGCGCTTTCCATATTATAAGCATTTGTATAATGCTTTGATTTGAAAGTAAGTTATAAGGGCTATACTATGGTTATCTTAATTTTTTATATATCTAGTCTTAATAACCTTTCGATTAGAGTTTAATTTTGAGTATTTATACCCCTGGAATCCTTTTCTCTGGGTGCTTTCAGGATTTATTCTGAATTTATCCTGCCTGCATATATTCCCTTCAGAAAAATCTTTAGGTTTTAATGTTTCTCTATACATTTCTAAAGACGATCTGCTGTCTCCAAAATCGTCAATATCAAAAATCTTAGCTTTTACAAGACAAAAAGAACTTTTTGGACTTTGTATTAACGGAAGTCGCAGATTCATTTTATGTGAATTCAAATCTTCATATTTCTTTTTATGTTCAATCCGCTCAGAAAAAAGCATTTTTTTTATCATTGAACCTGGAGATTTGCATTTGAGCCCTTGGTCTCTTTGAGTGAATATAGTAGTTTCTGGCATATAAGCAATATCAATATACTTTTTTTGAAGAACTTTCCGGCTCTTGTTTGTCAATCCTTGGGTATCCATAAATTGCATTTATAGTTTAGAAATTACAAATAAAAATAAAAAATAACTTCTAAAGTAAATACATTCCCTATACCTATATAAAAAATTCATACCATTAATTATCCTAATCAAAAATCAAACAACTTCACATTTAAACATCCACTTCTAAAATACCACCAAAAAAAGCCTCTAAATTAATAAAAATCTCATAATTATCATTAAGGGTAGTCATCAAAAACATCTGCACTTTTATTAAACTCCGGCACCCTCAAATTCGCCATTGACTTTGATATTTTATGTGTTTTATTACCAACAAGGCTAGAAAAGTTCTTACTAATTTCCCCAATCCTAGAATTCTGTTTTTCCAACAACCTAATCAAAGCTGTACTTTCATTAAAAAGCTTTGAATAATCAGAATCATTATGTAATAACGGTTCTGATCTTACAATACTATCAGCATATGATTTTTCTATACTTCTCTGAGTATAAAAGTCTTGAGTTTTATAGCTTTTTGACATATTCTTTTCATGTCGATAAATATTTTTTTGAGAAGAGTCGTAAGGGTAAATTTTTAAAAGAATATCACAAAGATGAGATGATGCTAATAAAAATTGGTTTTTTTGTATGAGATTTATTAGGTTTGAAGATGTGAGAAATGAATCGTGGGATATTTTAGAGTATTCGGATGAGGTAAATTTGTGAAAGAGTTGGGAGATTTTTATACAGACTTCTTCTTTAAGAGTCGATGGGGCTGATGTTGAAAGTTTTGATCTAAGAAGTTTGTTTTCTTCGATTAGGGATTTTTGACGGGATAAGGATTCTTTTTGAGATTCTTCTAATGAGAGGATTGTGTCTTTAAGATGGTCTCTTTCTTTTCTTAAAGCTGAAATGCTATACTTAGCCTTTTTTAAATCTTCCACAATATCTTCAAACTTTAAACTCATTATATTCTAATATAACCTAATATAAAAACTACTTTTATTATATATTCCTAATATCAATAAAAATATATAGGATTCTATACGTAAATCAAAAATCATATTCACGGTAAAACTACTAAAAACCAATACTAAAATTCATCATAACTTTATCTTATATTCATAACCTACAGCCAAAAAATCCTCAATATATATTTTTCCCTTTCTTTTATATCCTACCTTAACATAATTTAATTATTAAAAGAACTATTATGTACAAAAAAGTTTGCTAATTTAGCTTTAATTGCAAGTTGCTGACTGTAAATCTCATTAAGTTCTTTTGTCAATTCCAAAAATCTTTCTGAAGCAATTTCCTCACTTTCCCTTAAATCGCTTAGTAAATCTCCAATTGAATTTTCTTCTTTATTTTTTTTAATATTTTCATCATCATATTCAGCAAAAGATACCATAGGGCTACAATTGCAAGTGTCAAAATTTTCAGTCAACCGAAAATTCTTATCCCTTCGAGTTTTTAAATAAGATTTAGCAAAAGTTTTTATTGGTAATGGGACTAATGGTAAAGGGCCTGGTATAAAATTTGTTGTACTGCTACGTTCAAGTAATTCAGTTAAAGAGTTTTTTGTAATTATATTTTTGTTTAAGTCTTGAGTTTCTCTTATATTTGAGTATTTATCCCAAATAGAATCTTTAATTTCACATGGAGGGTCTGAGAATAGTTCAATACCCAGACTGTTTTTAAGAAAATGTTTCCATCCTTGTCGACTTATCATAGGCTTAGATTTAGAGTTTTCAATATCTCGGCATGTTTTAGATTTGCTTAACTCCCTAGATGCTAATATTGATTTAATAATTTCACGGCTAGCTTCAGCGATTTTCTGTTCCCTAAACCTAGCTGTAGCTTTAATTTCGCTAAAGATCTCAGGATAATCTTTTAATATAACAAAAAAATCCCTTTTTGTTATCATCATAAAAGTTGCTTTTGGGGATACAACTTGCACTGTGCTTTTTCTTGACATATTATTCAGTATTTCTAATTCACCAAAATATGAACCTTGCATATAATTCTTAAATACCATCCCTCTTTCTGATTTCATAATAACCCTACCTTTACATATATAATAAACCTCTTCAGCATAATCCCCAAAATAATATATACACTCCCCTGCTTCAAGTTCCATATTTTTCATTTTAGCAACAAATCTATCAATAAACCTCTCATCCTTATCTTGAAAAAACAATATTTTCCCCACAATTTTCTTATGCATATGTATATGTACATCTTTTTTCAATGATGTTGGCAACTCTTTTATCAACGACTCTCTAGAAAAACTACTTATCGTAGGTATAGATGAAGTTTCAATATACCTTTTAATCTTATCCTTAAGTTGTGGGGGTAATTTCGTAGCTTTAGCGAATTCATTTAATCCAACAAGCATTGATTTTATTCTAGAAAAATCATTATCAAGAGTTTTGACAATATTAGACAAATTACCTACAATATATGAATAAAACCCAACTCCAATAATCATTAAAAACAATGCATAAATTCTTTCAAATACAGTTACTGGGACTATATCCCCAAAACCAATAGTTACTATTGTTTGCATAACAAAATATATAGACATTAAATACAAATCACTATCATTCATAGTTACTACATTGTATCTCATAAGCCAAGTTTCACTATTTGTATCATCAATTCTAGCAATAAAATACCAAATACATCCATTAACATGGATGACAAGAAGGACAGTCATAAAAAATTTTATCATTCTTAAAATCCCTTCAGTCATTTTGAGCAACTCAAGAAGTTTGTTGAAAAAATCAATCGACCTAAGGATTCTCATGAATTTCAGGAGTTTAAGAAAGCGAAAAATTCTATACAATCGAGGAATACGTGCAATTCTTATAAGTTTGTTATAATCAGTACCACTAGAAACAAGTAGTTGTACAGGGATACAAGCGGTAAGGTCGATAAAAAACCAATGTTTTATATAATAAAAAGCTATATCCTTACGTTTACATACAAGTTTCATCTCTTCATTGTGGTAGCTTGAGTTAAAAGTTACGATAATGTCGCAAAAAAACAAACCGTCGATTATGTTTTCTAATATAAACCAACTCATTATTGTTTCTTCTATAAAACATAATCTGTATGGAACTACAGATGCTGTGTAAATTAAAAGAAGGAGGATAATAAAAGACCAGGCTTTTATAAATTTTGACTCTGGGTGGAATATGTATCGGTCTAATTCAAAATTTGTGAGAATTTCTTCAGATTCCCTACGTGCAAAACTTGTTTCTAAATGGTTTTGAGAAAGACCATAAAGTTGGATATCTTTCCAGATTTTTATTAAACGGGATAAAGTTCTAATGAGGATTCGAGTTCTTTTCCAAAGATAGGCGATTCGTTGTTTTGTTGGGTGGTTTGAAGGTCTTAACACGGAAAAAACTAGTCGGTCAGGGTCAAGGAAGGATCCATCTTCATCATCTTCGCTCATGTCTCGAACACTTTGTGGACTTCTTGCTTTTATGGTTTTTTCGATTGTTAGCATATAATTATAAGAATTTTTTTATATTTTTGTATGTAGTTATAATTTGAGATACTTAGGAGTTTTGTGTGGGAAGAATAAAAGAGAGGTTTTTTGAAGGGGGAATAATGGAGATAAGATTATTTGAGGATATATATTTTGCCTTTTTTTTTGGAAGGAAATTTTATTTTAAATGCTCCTTGGGTTTTTAAAAAAATTGTATGCTATTGTTGTTATTATGATAGAAAATATAAAAATCTGTGTGAAATTAAAGAGAGATGAGGAAGTATTAGATCTTTTGTCTTTATGACTCTACTTTCANAATATAAAAATCTGTGTGAAATTAAAGAGAGATGAGGAAGTATTAGATCTTTTGTCTTTATGACTCTACTTTCAAAGTTTTTGATTATAGAAATTGACCTTGAAGCTTGTGATTTTAGATTTAATATGATGAATTCACTTGTGCAAGTAGATAATATTGTCTCTAGTATAAATCAAGAGCTTTTTATCATTTTTATGCATTATATAATATGATTAGTTTAGAAGAGAGNAAAGTTTTTGATTATAGAAATTGACCTTGAAGCTTGTGATTTTAGATTTAATATGATGAATTCAATTGTGCAAGTAGATAATATTGTCTCTAGTATAAATCAAGACCTTTTTATCATTTTTATGCATTATATAATATGATTAGTTTAGAAGAGAGTTTTTTAGCTTGAGTTTTGGGATTTGATATAAGGGAAAAAAGCATTGAAAAGTTTGAAGTGGTGGATTGTGAGACTTTTTTATTTGAAATGATTGTAATATGTTATGAGATTATTGATTTTAAAAGTAATTTAGGGTTTTTGATGAAGGATTTTTGTATATGAAAGTGTAGGAAATGATTGGGTTGCATATAAGATTTTGGTTTAAGAAATTGTGTGAGGCTTTAGATATATTTTAAGGATTTAATATCAAAGTTTAGGAGGTTTATAAATAATTAGAAAATTTAAAGGAAATTTTAGTTGAGGCTGAAAATGATAGAAAATAAGATGTGTAAAGAAATTGAAGGAAAAATATTATGATATTAGAAAATAAACTAGAAAAAAATTTAAAGCAGGTAAAGATAATGACATGTAAAAATGACTTATAATATAAAAAGATTTTAAAAATCAGCAAGAATTAAATCTTCGCAAGTTTGGAATAAAAAATATTTAACCAATTTAGAATAGACTTTCAAAATACTTAATATGACAAATGCAAAGTTTATTATTAAATCCCTGATTATTTTTACTAGTCTTTATAATATAGTTTATATAATAACACATATAATAAATTATATTAAGCGTAGTTTGAAACTAAAATCATTATAAAATTTAATATCAAAATCGCTCAATCTTATTAACTTATTCTTTATATAAAGAATCTCAGTATTTTTTTAAAACTCCCATTGATATTTTTCTATCATGTTTTACTAAAGTACTTAAATCCTTTGTATATTAATAAAGATAAAAAATATTTAATTAGTAACTTTGATGATACAATAATGAAATTTTTAATGATTTAAATTGATAATACTTATGAAAATTATAGTAAATACACAATACTATATTTTTTTAAATAGTTCTTCTTGCAAATGTATTTTATTCATAATAATAAACGTTGTAATTTTAATGATGATAACTAAAAGTCATGAAGTGATAATATATATAAAAGAAATCTATTTAATTAGTCTAACAAAAATTTTTGTTTGGATATTTTTCCCACAAATAACAACATTTATAAGAACACAAAATTTAAAACCCTTATCATAAAATTGAAATACATTCAAAAGAAAACTCACATATAAAATCTAATTATTTTCAAACTTTATATAGACATCCAATATCTTCTCCAAATTCCTCATAAAAATATATATTTAAACTATATTACTTATATAAAATCATCATCATCAATATTAATTTATTGAAAATACATTTGCAAGATCAGCCTTAACTTTTTTCTTAGGTATTGTTTTTTTTACACTTTTGACTGTAGCTTTTTTAGTCACAATTTTTCGTGTTTTTATTTCAGGTAGTGACGATGTACTTCTTCTTCTCGATAGTATTCTTTTAGTTTCAATCAAAGGACTACGATCAGCATTTGATTTAGGTGTAAAATCTATATTTGATGATTCATTTCTTCTTCTTGATAATATTATTTTTGTATCTATCAAAGGACTATGTTCAACATTAGATCTAGATATAAAATCGGCAAGTGACATTTCGATTCTTCTTCGTGATGATATTCTTTTTGAATCTATTAAAACACTTTGATCAGTATTTGATTTAGGTGTTGAATCTACATGTAATAATTCATTTCTTCTAAAATCTTTACTTTTTGATTCCCTTAGTGAATAATTATCATTATTTGATTGAGGTGTCAAATCAGCAAACGAAGATTCAACTTTTCTTTTAAAATCTCTACGTTTTATTTCTAATGCTAAAGTTGTTTCAGCAGTTGTTTGTGGGGTTGATTCTGAGATTGAAATCCCAGCATTGCCTTCGCTTTTTAATTTACTGGTTTCTTTTGTGACAAATGATATTTCAGCTCTTGGGGCAACTTGGTATTGAGGCAAAATACGCTTTTTATATGAAATTTTTACAATTGTGATATACCCTATGACTAATNTTAATTTACTGGTTTCTTTTGTGACAAATGATATTTCAGCTCTTGGGGCAACTTGGTATTGAGGTAAAATACGCTTTTTATATGAAATTTTTACAATTGTGATATACCCTATGACTAACAATGTAAATAATCCTGCATTGGACAAGGCAATTAATGGTCCAATATCTGTGCATAAACGGGGCATATTTCCTTCTAAAGAATCATTTTCGCACTTGTTTATAAAACCGGCTTGTGCTTGACCATACCAAAGAACACATGCTAAGATATGACTTCCATAAGAGATACCGCAAAATACATATCCTACCTTAAAAGAATTTCCTTTTGCTAAGATTCTAATCATTGCGCAGTACCAAATAAAAATCGAAAGTAAGGATACTGCTTCAAACATTACAAAGCACCAGAAGCCTTTGAAAAGGTTTGAAAATAATAAACAGAGCGATTTATCAGAATCATTATGCTCTTGATTACTTAACTCACAGTAACTCAAAGATAATGAATAATATGACATACCACTATACGATTCACTTTTACTTATTGAACCTTTGAAATTTTTTCCTTGAATCGATGCATAAACCCAGCTTCCTATAGCAATTGATGCTATTATAAGGGAAAATAAACTCCATTGAGTTATATAAAAGAGCTTCCACCAAATTCTTACCTTTAGCTTTCCAACGATTAGATCACCATACATTTTTATTCGAATAAAATTTCTGCTCGAGGCTTATAAGGATTTTCTTATTTAAATTCAATCATAGATACAAATATGGATATATTATGAATTTGATTATATAAAGTTTATATAAGGTTTTTGTGGGTAAATCTTTATAGATAAAGGGATGATAAGGGAATTTATTAAAATTATTAAATATTTATAGCAAAATAAAGCTTTAGAAGTAGCTTGGTAAGGAATTTGGAAGGTTTTTATGATTTATTTTGATGATTTTGGTATTTGTTGTATAGTTTGGGTTGGATTTAGAGAATTTTGAGTTAGTTTTATAATTTTATAGCCTTTTTGAAGAGATTCTTTAGATTTATAAGGTTTTTTGAAGAAGATTTAGAGATTTTGTGTGTTGAAATATTGCTAGATGGTGAGAGAGAGGATTTTAGAGGCATATAATTATTACTAATTTGTGGCCAAAGAATTGATTTGTGTATATATGTAATTATAGGTATCATAAAGTATTATAAAGACTTGTAATGTTTATAAACTGAAGATAGTAGGCAAATCTACCATCGCTTTTAAAGTTTTCAATACAACACCTTTATTCTTTCTTTCATGCGAGTTCCAAATAAATCAAATATTTTACATATTCTTACATTCTCATTTCACAAAGAACACCCTAATTGTTACTCCAAGCCCTAAAACTACACCAAAACCCCAATCCTAATCCTCTTTTCCACACAAGCTCCTAATCCATATCAAAGCATTAAAATAAATCACTATTTATTTCTAATCCTCAGCCAAAAACCTCAACAAAAATCCTTATCCTAAAAACTCCACCAGCCTTCAATCAAAACCTTATCCACAAAATCCTCTCTTAAAATTTTCAAAAAAATCTAAACCACTATAAAAACTCCACACAACACTTTTAACACCCTAACACCCTAAACACCCTCAAGCCTCATCATCAAAATCCACTTTTCCTAATCCTCAAACCCTCCTGATTACTTTTCTAATAAATGGCTCTTTTGTCTAAAATTTTCAGGATCTGTCCTGCAATAATGACCCGTGTACGTCCTATCAAAACATATTGGGGCCATAGAGACTTTGATTTCAGTGACGATAGTGATGATGGAATTAGTACATATGGAGATAAACCTGATCCTCAAGCTCCTCTACCTCCAGGTATGAAAATGAATTATGAACCAATCCCAACCGAATATTTCTATAACTTAGCCGGAGTGCAAAAACCTAGAGCACCACAACCATCATATATGGCAATAGTAAAAGATCAACAAGTATGGCATATATTTAATGCTAGTACTATAACTTTAGGTAGAATGGCTTCTAAAATTGCTCAATTAGTTCAAGCTAAACATAGACCTAATTATACTCATGATCATTTATTATCTGATGAACAAGCTGATTTTATTGTAGTCGTCAATGGTAAATATCCTTTATTATTAGGGACAAAAGGGAAAATGAAAATATATAGACATCATACAACTTATCCTGGACATTTACATGAATTGAATATAAGGCAAGTACTTTCTAAAGCTTGTTGGAAAAGAGTTGTTGAACAAGCTGTTGGAGGAATGCTTCCGAAAAATAAACTTAGGGAAAAGTATATGAAAAGATTACATGTTTATCCTGAAATATATCATGATTTTGATTTTTTACCTCAGTTTGTTCAAAGATCTGCCCCGGATCCTAATAAGATTTTAGCAGTTGAAGATTTTAAGGACCCGAAGTTGAAGATTGTATGGGCACAAGATCCGGAAAATATACCTGAAGAATTAAAACATTTGAAATATGAACCAGAAGATCTTGAGACACCATTTCATAAGAGAAACCCTAGACCTGTGCCGTATAATAATAGGGAAAAGAAAATTAGTGCTAAGTATTTTAGGACACTTAGAAGATTTAAAGTCTTTGAGCATAGAACTCAGAAATTTGAGATTAAGTAGAGTAAGTAAAAATACACGAAAGTTTTTATTGAGAAACTATTAAGGGAGATTCGGGATAGTAGGTATTGAGTTAATATGTAATTTTAAAATCTCTTGGTTGTGGTATGGATAATTTTTAGTTTGATGAATTTTATTTCTGGTGTTTAAGATAAAAATTTGAGGGATAGGAAATTTATATGTAAGAAACTTTAATGTGGAACATTTTTTACTGGAAAAGTTTTTGTAGTATTACTAGATTATATCTTTAAAAAATTTTTTTATCAGATTAAATTTAGGTAAACGCTTGCTGTTAGGTCACATTTTGGAAGTAGATATTTTTTAGTTTTTTAGAGAATTTGTGATTGATGTGAATAAAAAGAAATTATTATCTTTGAGAACTAATATAATATGGTCAAAAGATGTTTAGTAAGAAGCTGCCGAAATGACGTAGCTTTCATGTGTGAGTGTACAGGGAACCCAATATTTATGTGCAGTTCTCATACTTCTGAGCATCTATCTATCAAAGGAAATCATCAAATATTAAGCATACTAATAAAGCCAAAAGAAGATGATCTGGGATTTATAAATAATCAATTTGCCTTGATTTTATTAAAAATAATAAGCTTTAGGGATGAAGCTCTCAAAAATACTGAGAAAATCATCAAAAAAATTATTGAAGCAAATAACAAGCTCATAAATACTTTGGATAATTTGGAAGATAGATTTAGAAAACTGTATAAAAATTCAGTCAATAATAAAGAATTAGATATGGAAGACTTTGAGTATTTAAAAAATTTGGTTGATGAAGATATGAGCTCAAGATTTGATAGTTTTAAAAAAGCGACTGATAAATTAATTGATCTCTACAATATCGATCTAAGTACCAAATCTTCTTTTCTTATATTTCCAAAAAACGTAAATGATAGAGTATTTCAAGCTATAAATTTGAAGACTTTAAAAAAAATAAACCTGACATTTGGTTATGAACTTAAAACAACTGTAAGCAATAACCTCAATCAATTAGATAATTTCGCCATTTATAATGGACTTAAAACAACTGTAAGCAATAACCCCAATCAATTAGATAATTTCACCATTTGTAATGGACTTATAACAACTGCAAGCAATAACCCCAATCAAGTAAATAACTTAAGTATTATTATTTGTCCAATCGAAAATGAAGCATATTTAATAATTGAAAACAATAAAGCTTATATTATGGACTTTAATTTGCTAAGTTGGAAATCTGCTTATAGTGGGTTGGACTTATATCATTTTTGTGTTAGTTCAGTCTACAAGGATAAAGTGATTTATATTTTTTCATATGGGTTTTATACGAATATAAGTAATGAAAAAGATTCTTATGCATTAAACATAAAATCAAGAACTTTTAAGAAAATTTCGACCTTTGCATATCTTAACTTTTCTAAAAAGCATATCAATACCCCAAGGTGGGGAACTGCTTCTCTTATTAAAAATGAAATCGTTTTAACTGGATATCTTATTGATGGACTCTATCACTATAATGAAAAAAATGATGTTTTCAGTAAAATTATTGATATAGATAGTGAACGCCATAGATATATTATGAAAAATTGGATTGTTTTTCGTAATGGTCAAATTTTTGAAAATACAGGAAAATCCTTGAAATCTTATAAGCAATACGCAACTGATACAACTGTAAGTGTTTTTAAAGGTAGTTCATATTGTTTTTTCAAAAATTTTATTTATTTTATGGATAAATCTTTAAATCTTGTAAGAATCAATACAATGCTTAAAAAGATTGAAGTTATTTCATGCAAAAATACTCAGCAGAATTTAGATTTTTACTTTACCCCTGAACCTAGTTACCAAGATATTAATGTAATCAAGGGTGACAAATCTTTATTTTGAGTAATCGCTTTAGTAAATTCTTATAACTAAAATTTACGATTAATATGCATTTATGCTAAGAAGATGCAAATTCTTATTTTATATAGTTTCGTAATTAAGCCTGAGTTAACTTAGGTTAAAAAATGTTATACTTTCTCAGAGGTAAAAATGTTACCAAGTTAAGTCTTTTATATGACTTAAAGATACTCAGTACTTTATGTTTAATCTATCTTTTGTGGTTAAATTTTAATCTTAGTTTATAACTATTTTTTTTAGGTTCAGTCCAGTTAGGATGAAACGTTTTATTGACTCTTGGCTTAAGGCTATTTAATTAAGTGAAATATACGGCTTTTAAGATGAAAAATTTAGCATAAACATTTTGTCATTTATTAAGTATTAATGTAATAAAGAAATAGTATTTAGTGGTTTAAATACAATTGTCTCATATCGTCAACTTGTTGTAACTCTGATTAAACAAATCTTAAGTTTAAGTGAAGGTTGAAAATAGGGATAAAAAGTTAAATTAAATTATTTAGAATAGTAAACTACTGTTTACAATCTATTGATTCTACCTGGTCTACTTTAATATAGTTTGTATGCAACCTGGGTGTTAGGGTGTTAACTAGGTGTTGCTGTATTCAACACAATAATTTTATTATACCCTCTAATCAACCCTCTATTCTTATTATCCCACTAATAATCTTTTTCATAGCATCCCAAAGTTCTCCCGAACCATCCCTCATTTTTTATCATATTATCCAAATTTCCCATAAAAATTCCTAACTCCTAAATTAATATCACATCTCCATTCTCAAATATCTGTTTTCTAAAACTTAATCTTCTTTTAACAAAACAACCTCCTGTACCACTAATACAATCTTTACACTTAAATATTCCACACTTAAAATCTCTAACAAAATTTTTACGTTCCTTATCAATTTTCTTATTAAATCTAACAATTCTCCTCACATAAATCCTTAAAAAACTCATTTAAGACCCTATTCTCTCACTCTTACAACAAATATCCTATTTCCCAACCCTAACTTAATACTTTTACATATAAATTCTTAATAATATGAGGGTTAAAGTTACCATCGGTAATAAAACTTTCGAAATTAGCTGCGGCACAGGGATACAAGACCTAGTCTGGCTTGCCATGGGTGCTGCTTATTTATATGGTAAAGAATCATATCCTCGAGGTTTCCATCAGCCAACATTATTATCAACAATAGATGGTCGTGTGACTCATCCTAGAAAAAGAATCAATGCTGCCCTTAAAGATGGAGATGAAGTCATAGTGATTTTAAAAGATCCATCCCAGCCACAACCAAAGCAATATGTTAAATGGTATAAAAAAGCTTTTGGTGAACTAAGAAATATTATGAAACTTGTCCTACAATATTCACCTAGAGCTATAGACTTTAGTACAGGAACCAAAATTACTGCAACAATTATAGTAAAATTCATTTATATCATGCATAAAGAGCTAAAAAATGAATTTGATGAAGAAAAATACCCTCAAAATCAGATAATTGAACTTAAGGCAAGGGATAAAACTCGTAAAGATTTTTTCGCCAAGCTTCAACTCCCATTTGGCGAAATAAAACAAATAAAACTTTATGAAATCTCTCAAAAAAGAGATCCTTCTGAAAACCCTGAACCTAAAGAACTTCCACCTGATGAAAAAAACCATCTTAATTGTTTACCTATACCTGAACCTTGGAGTAAAAGTATGCAAAAACAAGCTATGATTGCTGAAGAACAAGAACATAAAAAAAGAGAAGAAGAAGCTGTTAAAAAAGCCCAAGAACAAATGCAAAGAGTTGAAGCAAATCCTACAGCTCCAATCAAAACCCTTTATGATGTCTGGCCTGATGCTCCTTCATCATTAGCCCCACATTTTCCTTTATTATATGATATATTTTCTATATACGCTAATTATCATTTGCCTGAAGAGGACATGATGAGTGCTCATGATTTTTTCCATTTTTTACGAGCTTTTGATTTAGTAAGTGATAATGATGATATAATACAAATTATTTTAGAACTTGAGTCTGATTTAGAACCTGTGAAAAATGATGTACTTAAAGCTAAAATCAATCTTACCTATTTTCTTAATTTACTTGTAAGATTCAGTGAAATTAGAAACCCTGAGGATACTGCTTTTCATAATCTTATTGATAATATGTCGAAAAGTAAAGCGATTTGGTTACAGGATTTTGTGAAATCCGAGATGATTAAGCCTGAGATTTCTGAGATTTTTATGGAGAATTCTGAGGACTTGACGACGAAATATCTTTCTAAAGCGTCAAGGGTTAAAGGAGTTATTATTAACCTTGAAATTAATGATTTTATTATGATGATTGCGGAATGTGAACAACTTGATGATGTGGTTACAAGTGAGAAAGTGAAGCAGATTTGTGAAGATACGTTGTTTTTTAGCTCGTTTAAGGATAGTCAGATTTTGTATGCGGATTTTTTGGAAAATTTAGTCAGGCTGGCTCAGGCGGTACCTTTTAATGAAGAGGAGATTATGCAAGCATTTTCAAATCAGCCTGAGACTGTGATTTTAGCTGAAAAATTACATTCGATTGTAAGAATACTTTGTGGGAATAAAGCCCCGATGTCTGCTGGGAGTAGAGGGATAATTAGTAGAGGGAAGTGAGGTTTATAAGTTTAGGAATTTTAGCATGAGAAGGTGTAGAGAAATAATCATAAGTTGGCAAAGGTTTTAAATTTTATAAATTTAGCTTGTTTAAAGTTTGTCTTTGCTTGTAAGAATTTGAAAGGTTGTTTTAGGATTAGTGAATTGGTGATTTTTAGTTTAGAAAAAATTTGATATGAAAACTGCATAAGTTTGTTGATTCCTTTTTCTGATTACATAAAGCTAATTATTTCTCTAACGGATTTGCACAATATAACAATGATTATTTTCAAACAGTTAGCTTCAATTTTGATTAAAACATCTTTAGAGTTTTTGATGTTCTTGATTTTTGTGAAAAAAATTACACTCCCATCTTTAAACTCTTCAATTGAAGGAATTTAAGCTCATCACCATAATTATAAGAAAAATAAGACAATACTGAGCTTTCTAGTTTTTTTTTAAGTTGTGTCTTTTGTATTTTTAAACATATCCCTATAGGATAGAAAAAAGATATGGGTGGGATCAGATTTTAAATCCAATTAAATAATTTCTTAACTAAGTAGATATAGTAATACCAGAAGCTGTACTAAACTCTAATATTATATATAAATCCTTATATTTTTATATAAACTATATAAAAACTCTCATAAAACTTATCTTAATTATCCTTCATCTTCATTAGAATTGTCTCCAAACAAAACTTCCCTTGAGTATCTATAAATATCTATACAAGTCATTCTCTACACATATCCTAATAAATCATCGTAAAGTAGTTTTATTTCTTCAGGTCGTGCTCTTTAAGGGTAATTTATGCTGATATTTTCTTCATACGCCAAAAGTTCGCTATAAAAATTCTAATAAATATTTCATCATTTCGCTTTGTTTATATTTTCAGATTTGGCATATTCAAAATCAACCCCTAACTCTGAAGATATAAGTCTTATATGCATTTTTTCAGATACGTTTATGTGTTTTAAAATTTCTCAGTCTTCAAGATGCTTTTTTTAACATCTCTTCTGTAAGATTAAAACTTTTTGAATAGCAACTGGAATTTCTTGTTATAAATAAAAAAAATTTAGTTTTTATTCGTTTTGAAATGCTAATAGGCAACTTTTTTACATTTTTTTTATAGGAGCTGTTATAACTTATTTGATATTTCGGAATAATTATAATATATTTTCCCGATAAAAGTTTTAAATCAAATTATATAGGAATATTTTTT
>MPUH01000436.1:0-54305 GCA_001970955.1 Stentor coeruleus
CATAAGTGTAAAAACGAATGGTGTCCTGGATTAAACATAAATTTTGATTTAAATTTTTACTTCTACAGAATATTCTTAACTTTGTAATTCCCGTGGTCCAATGATGAACTGCCTATTAAACCTATTTCATAAAATTTTATTACATTAATATTTTATAGAAAATGAGTAAACTCAGAGAAATAAAATAGAAAGCGCATAATTTTTTTAATGCTGATCTTTATGTATATTTTCTAATGAGAGATCTATGCAAGCGCTTTTGATACTCTGAATATTTGTTAACTAAAGCATGAAGCTAGTATCTTATATGCTTAATAGATAAGAGACAATTTCGAGTTTTATAAATGATACTTTAGCATTTCGATAATTTTAAGATTGCAAGACTTAATTGCATTTTATCGAGACCGTATAAAAAATGGAAACAGGCGAGTCTGATGTATTTGATTATAGTGACCTCCTACATAATTTCCTAGCCAGGGGTTTTGCCCAGTCTTCAAACTACACTCAATTTAAAAACTTAACAGTTAGCCTACTCTATGGGTATGACTCTTGTAAGGCCCAATACTGAGCATTATATTAAGAATGCATGAATTCACTAAGTATATATTCAATCACGAATATAAGGGGATAATAAAGCACATAGCCAAGATAGTATGAATAAATTCAAAATTGAGAGGAATTCCACCTTCAGATTCGTATGCATACGATTTTGTTTTCAAAGTCAGAAAATGTCTTTTGTTATTAAATTTGATGAATTTTATGGCTCTTATCTTATAATATTAACTGTTTAAATTATGTGATATATCAATTGCATGATCAAGACTAGCAGATAATATAAGTGACTTTAAATATCAATTAAAATGCATAGCTTCAAAGTAAATTTTTATAAAAAATATTCACTAAATTTTTATACAAGTACTTAATAAATCATTCATAGTGATATCAAATACCTAATTCATGTTGTGTGCCTTTTAAACAACTTATCCAAGACCTGAATATCCCATTATATTTCTTATGTGCTTCATCTCTCACCACAAAAAATTCACCAGCACTTCAAGCCAGAATCAAAGCCCTTTATTCAAGTAACTAATCATGATTTACTTTATATTAGAATTTTTCTTCTGAGCAAGCAATAATGAAGTAAACTTCTTAAATGTGTCCCTAGAACTTTTTTAATAAAAATTTCATTATTATTATTTTTGATATATATTATTAATATGGCGGAACGCGATATTATGCTTAATCAAAGTGATGCAAGATCCCATGCAAAAGAAGAAATCAATTTTGAAAATTTGCAGGAATCGCACAGTCTATTAACCGATAATTCTACAGATTTATCTACTAAACATTTGCAAGATTTGGGTATTCCCGCCATCAATTATCCTAGTGAGGGTAATCTAGAACAGCAAAAATCAGGGCCCCCTATAGAAAAATTAATAAATCTATCACTCCCCCCTTTTGAAAACTATTCTTCTGAAAGCATTGAGCAATGGGACTTTGATAATGAAGAGCTTATAAAAGAGAAAGTTTCTGATTGGATGCAACGCTTAAAAATGTTAGAACAACAAATATTTTTTCTAATCCAAGAACCCAATAACTTGAAGAAAATTAACAATGGTATAAAAAGCATTAATAGACTTTTAAAGTCTGATACTATTTTTTATGCAAAAATAATTCAAAAGTGCTTAAATAATTTTATTAATCATTCATTTGTAAGACACATTTTTAAAAATCAATTTGATAGCTTACCTGAGCCCAAAAATCATTTTGCATTAATTTCTCCGATTAGTGATAAAATTAATTTGCTAACAGACTACATTGGACAGGTACTAATAGATCAGGAAAAAAGACTGGTAGCACGAGAATTGTTCGTTGAATCTATGGCTAATAAAATAATTTGTGAAACAGAAAGTTTAGAATTATTGATGAAGATTAAAGAAAATTATGAGAATGAACTAATAGAAGCCAAGCTTATTAATAATATATTCGAAAACAGAAAGGCGAATATTAATGAATATTCTATTGAGCTTGGTAAAAAACAAAGAGAAGAAATTAACAATGTTAAAGAAGCTATTGAGTGCATAGAAGCTAAAAAAATGTCAGCATTGCCTAACTTTAAGATACTTGATAGTGTGTGTGACTGCATAACATTCTTGGATTTTTCACTTTTGTATAAAGTTAAACCATTTATTCTTGAAAAGGCCCTTTTTGAATTGAAATCATATAAGAATAGCTGGAATTTTAGTGAAACGGATGTAGCTCCTCATAATGATATTGAAGGGAATTCATCCTGCAATTTACTTGAGACAGAATTAGATTTAAAAAAAGCAGCAGATTTTTTCTTTTTATTTCCATGGCAAGCTAATAAAGTTATCCTAGCGTTCAAAGAATATGGACCATTTGGATACATAAATCTATCTCGCGCTTATCCAAAAAGACTAGTCTCAATAGGAAGTGAAGGTGGAAATAGTAAAGAGTTGTGTGAATTGAGTAAAATTATGAGATCTGAGCTTAGTGAGAATAATAAGAGAGTTATACTAAGAAATGACCTCGCCACAGATTATTTAGGCAATTCAAGAAAATACGAATACTTCGTAACTGATGATGATTCAACTTTATATAAATTGTTGCATGAAAAAAAAAGTTCCTTTATAAAAAAATGGCGAATGGCAAAGATTGATGAAAAAGAAATCACTCAATTCTTTAGAACTTTAGAGATGAATTTTTCTAAGAAAATGAGTTTGGATATTGGCAAGTAATATAATGCATATGCGTTTTTCTATAGGTAGATATAATTATTTTAAGATGATTAGAAAAAATAATATTAATATTCATGGGTATTACTAGAAAGGAGTTATAAATAAGTGTCAATTATCTGAGAGCACAAGTCTCAAGAATATATCATGCTAAAGCTTATATTAAGGATGCTCATTGGTTAAAGAGCCTAAGTGGTTGAAGTTTTTAGTAATTTAAAGTATATTTTTCCTCTATAAAACTTTGAAATTTCTATAATCCAAATATTTTTAATTCATATTTTCAATTATTTTAGATTTCTTGATCTATCTTTACATTAATCGTTAATAGAATTGTTAAATATATTTATTTTGGTAATATCTATGAAGGGTTAAATAAGTTGCACACTAATTTTAGCATCTTTAGTCGATTAATTTAACTTAATTTCATATTTGCTTTTTGAACTGTGATTAATTTTTATTTAATATTTCAAAGTTAATATGCTTCTTGTCAAATCAGGCCAATTATGATATTTTTCCTTTATTCTTCCTTCTTGCCTTGCGCTTCTAAATGCTTGATTCGTTTTTTTGAAATATCCTGAAGTACTTCATTTTGAAAATATCAGTTATTGAACTATTGCCAGGAACTCTAACTCTTGGCTTTTCGCAATCAAACTCAATTTCTTCAGAATATTCTGTTGCGCTTCTTTCTATAAAATCTCGTAGAATATTAGAGGATTTCATGCAACCCATTTTAATCAGATAAGAGTCCATTTATTATCTAAGATTAAATAGAGCATATCACTAAAAACTCAATGTAATTTTTTTGGTTAACCCTGAACCAATTAAGTTTATTTTAAAATTTTATGTATATCAGTAAAATATAAGTAATTGAACTATAAAAGCAATATGAATTTTTTTTGAACTTTGGTTAAAGTTTAAAAATACAATTTTTGTACTTCTAAGATTTTATATGTGGATTTATTATTTTAAGACTCAACCAAAATATTAACTAACTCTATTATCTTAATCCGGACGATATAGAAGCGAATATTCTAAGTCGATTTGCATAACTGTAGCAATGCTCTGCTCAATCAATTTAAAATCCTTAACATCATTCAATTCCTTTAATATAATTCCTCCCCCGAATGCTTCATTAAACAATTTATAAACTATATCCATAGCCTGATTTATTTTCACCATGATGATTGATGAATTTTCTTTTTTCATTGTATCTACGACTCTTCTCCAAGATACATTACAAGGACAGCCTTCTGGGTATATTGAATTAGAATTGAACTCACTTCCATGTGGAGTTTCATCAGTTAAAATTATATAAATAGTCCTTGATTTTAAAGGCTTTTCAAATTTGACTGCTGCATGCATACCATCAATTACTGCTTCTCCTCCATTTCCTCCTCCGCCACTGACTTCAATAGATTTGAGAAAATTTAGAATATCTTCAAGAATAAAATCTTTCATTTTTCCGCTCTCTGGCTTTATTATGCATGGAGGTTCATTTTTAATAAAATTGCCTATAGCATTTCCATGATCTGTGAAAGCTACAATTGCAAATTTCGAATTGTACTTACCCCATTCTAATATTAGAGACTCTATTGTTTTTTTAACCTCTTCAATAAATCCTCCCATACTCGAAGTTATATCTAAAACAAAAATCACATTATGGGACTCAAAATCTCTATGGACGCATGGAAATTTGTGATTAGCATAAGAAAGTGAATCTGTATGAAAAACTTGATCTGTACAGAATATTTCTTCAGTGTGTGAGCTATGGGCGCATTTAGCATTGCAAAGGCTTAAAACCTTTTGTGCTTCAGGATTTTTTGTAAATACCGGAGCTTCCCAGCCTGATATCCTCCAAAAAGTTTTGCATTCAACCAAATCGAATTGACATCCTTGATCCACTCCTCCTGAAAATATAGCTTTTTTACTATGTCTTGCATAACCTTTATGAATTGCTTCTAAGCAATTTTCAGCACCTTTACATTTTATTGGGTGGGCATGTCCACGACCATTTCGAATACACTCAGTATCGCAGAATTCTGGAGTGGAAGAATCTCCAGGTTTGAATTTCCCAGTTGTAACATTTTGATTTAAATCTTCAACTTCTCTATTTAAAATGTTTTTTGCAGATATGTAATAGCACTTTTCTTTATTTCTATGAGTTGTTGAACCATGAAGACCTGAATGCCCTGCTGGTTTTGTGCAAAAAGCCATACAATCTGGGCACTGCTCATTGCATTTATGATAACTTAAAGGTGCTGTGCAAATATGATCTTTTTTATGAGCTAGTTGCCCTGCTGGTATTATTAAAGAGCATTTGCTCTTAGTTGGTTTTTGCTCAATATAAACATAATTGATTTTATTTAAATCATTTTCAAATACTCTAGATACTTTTTTCAGTTCAATGTCGCAGATTCCTTTTATACTGCATTCAAATTTGCAAAAATGATCAGAGCCACACAAATGCTTTTTAGATTTTTTTCCTGTAAAAGGATTTGTAATTTCTTCATCTGTAAGCTCATGCAAGTGATCTGAATTTACACAAAAGTTTTTACAAATTAAACATTGATAGGGACATCTATTCATACTGCATTTATGTTGACTGTGCTCGATTGTGCAATCTACACTGCATTTTCCTTTGCATAAATCAAACAAATCACATTGATGGTTGCATTCATGTATGAGTTTTGCACATATGCATTGACCAGTATGTCTAGGCTTTTCTTTGCATTTTCTTTCACAATTCTCAAATGTGCAATTTTTACCACATAAATGATTTTTATTATTGCATGTATGCAATCCATTATGCCCACCTTCTAAAATGCATTTTACATTATTGTCTTTACAATATGAACAGCTACTTGAGCATTTGTGATCAGTATCGCATGTACAATTATCTAAGTGTCTTTGAGCTTTTATGCAAAGTCTACTACAATCAGAGCATTTTCTCAAACAGAGTTTGATTTGTTGCATTTTTTCATTTAGCATTGATTGTATTTTAGATGTTTCAAAATCAATAGCATTTACATTTTTTACTTGAGCTGTTAATGTTTTTAGTATTTTTTGTTTTATTAATTCGCTTCTAGCCTTTAAAAACTCTGCTAAAAAAGTTGATAACTGTTTAGCAAACGAATTATGATTCTCAATTAAATGAGTTGCAGGTATTTCTGAAGTAATTTTATTTATAAAAGGTTTTGCAGGGTATTCAAAATTTTCAGTAAAATCCCACAAATCAAATAAAATAGCATATTCTTTCTTCCCAATTTTAAAGCTATATGTAAATTCTGCTTTGCCTAAATCTTTTGCAATTTCGTTACTATTCTGGAAAATATCTTCAAGCAAGCTATATACATTTGAAATGTTAACTTTTTGGCTTGTCTCATCGGTAATCATCTGGAGATCAAAGTAAATATGAAAAAGACATGATTTCATAGTATCAACAAGTTCTTTACCATTTGCAAATCTTGGAGCAACATTTAAAATTTCTTTCCTTTTATCGTCAATTTCTTCTTCAAATACTTCTTTTTCAAAAGAATGAAAAGGTGTTGAACCTCCATTTTTGGGAAATAATTTTTCAAAAGCACCTGCGCTTTCTGTTATCATCTTATCAAGTATAACTTCAAATTCTTCTTGTGCTCCTTGATCTTCATTATCACCAATGTCTTTTAAGCATACATCTAATGCGCCTTGAAACAAATTAGATCCTCTCAGTCTATCAACACATGATGCAAATGTGGAAAATAAGTCAATTAAGAGCCTATCTGCATTGAGTCCAATGTTTAAAAACAAAGTATCACACATAGCGATAAGAAAAAGGCACATTTTCATTTCTTCTTGTTTTGATCTTTGCACTGAAAAAAGTCCTTCACAATCAAAAACCAAGAATTTTTTATCTTCAATAAAAGCAAGGCTAGCCCATATTCCTTGAGTGCATCTCTGAGCAGTAACATCAAATCTTGTTCCAAATACTCTATTCAAAAAATAGCTTTTCCCAGAAGATTGCTTTCCTATGATTCCAACAACTGATATATTCTCAAGTGATATCAATAAATCTTCAAGGTAGCCAAATTGTATGTGCTTCATATAATCAAGCAAATTATCATTTTCATCAGGAAGCTTATCACAATAATCATTATAATCATTAATTCCATTGTAAAGCGGAACTAAATTGCCGTTTTCTAAAACGCAGATATGCACAGGCACACGTGATGATGCAATATTTTTAAACAGGAAACTCGAAGTGCTTGAAAAATTTGTGCCAGAAAGATTTTCTTTTTCGTCTAAAATATATATTTTATCACGAAAGCATCTAAATGAGTTTAAATATAACAGTATTTTTTTTCTAAATGAAGGCTCAAGAACAAAAATCCCTATTGAAGTGTCTAATTTGCCTAAGATTTCTTGATTAATTTTACCAAATTTCATATAGCTCATTTGCCATAAGTCGACAATAGGATTGCCCAATGGATTTGTTTGATCTTTAGATTTTTGTAATGAAAAAATTCTTTGAGGAATTGTTATAAGAAGAGTTTTGATATTGTTTTCATGCTTCAAAAACAAATTAACTCTTCCTCCTATTGTTATAGCTTTGAAAGCTTGTATTTTAAGGCTATGATCATAAATTTTAAGGAGGTTAAAATCTATGTCAAAAATAAAAATTTTGTTTGTACTTTGAATTAATATGGATTTTTCATCAGAAACTAAGATAAAATCAATAATAGGAAAGTTTAATTTTGTTAACTCCTCGATTTCCTCAATTTTAGAATTAGTTTTAAGTGTTGTTATATAATGCAATTTGTTGTTTTGACATTGAATAAGAAGCTTTCTATTTGTATGGACGTAAAATGCTTTATTAATAAGCTCAACATTATCACTGTATTTATAAAGACAATTCCCTTTATGAATATTAACTCCACTATCAGCAGATCCAAAGCATATAATTTTCTGAGTATTCATGATCAAGAAGAATCTATTCAAGCTCGAACCCCAAGCAAGAAAAGCTTTGTTATCTTCAATACTTTTAAATTCTTCCAACTCATACACATCATCTTGTCCTTTCTGTACTGCATGAACATAAGTAATCTGTGACTGCTTGCAAGATATTAATATATAAAAAATACCATCATAAATTTCGATAATCTGCGTGAATTCTTTGTTTACATCAATAATCGGGATTTTTTTTAATAGTTTATAATCTGAAATAACTATATTTTCTTGATAATTAGCATCAATATCACTCTCCCATAGTATCATAAATGTTCCAATCGTATTTTTAATAAGTTTGATAATTTCATCTGTTATATGAAAAGAAAATTTTTCAGCTTTTTTTTTTCTTTTAAGTTTTGCATTCTTAGTTATTTTATTAATATTCGCCTTTATTTGAACATCTATTTCTTTGATTTCTGCTTTAAAAATTTTTAAAGCAATACTTGCAGCTTCATCAAATTGAAATTTCTCCTTTAATGACATTATGCTAATGAACTCTTTTTTTTCTTTATCAAAATTCATATGCTGTAAGTACTTACTTGATGTAGTTTGATTATTTAAAAGTTTATCAGAAACATTAGATATTTGTTTCAGATATGAGTCAACTTCTTCTGAAACAAATTTGTAGTATTTTCCACAATATCTAGTTAAATTTTCTTTAGTTTCTTGTGTTTTTATCGCATCATATTCTAAAATTCGTCTTACCTCATCAAAAATCCACTCAATATTCGCTTCAATATCCTCAAAATTATTTTTCACAGAATAAACAATCTTTTCATTGCTTTCATCGCACAATTTATTTACTTGTTTTTTCATGGAATCATTATATTTTATTTCTTCAATTTTATAATTGTATATTTTTTTGCTCCGATCATATGAAAAATAATACTTTTCTATATTTTTGAAATTGCATGAACCTTTATCAAAAATCTCGCAGTTTTTTATTTCTTCCTCTTTATTGATAATTTTTGCAGACATATGCTTTCCTTCAAACCTTGGTGGATTATCATACCATTCTTTTATATCAGAATTATTAAATGCACAGTAAACTGAAGGAGCAAGGTCTGAGAGAATTTTGCCAATTGTAATTGCATAGCTGCTTGAGCTTAATGGTCTTACTTTGAAAAGTCGGGTATTTTCTGTATAAAACCAAAGGGCTGCTTTTTTGGTTTCTGATTGATAATAGTAGTAAATACCTTCAGTTTCAGGAGGATCACTTATTGTTTGTGTTGAAAAATAGTCGGAAAGAGCTATTTTGCAGCAGTAAATGTTCCCGTATAAACTTATAAGTTTTATTTCTTCTGAATCAATACCTGAGATTATTGATTCTAAATGAACTGAGTCTATTGTCATTTTTGTTATGTGATGACCTTCAATCTCGTCATTTATAATTTTTATGTAGACTAGAGGACCTAAGACTGCAAATTCTTCATGTCCTGTAAAATTTATTTTCAGACCTTTTTTCATAGTGACTTTTTTAGGGGAGGGCTCAATAGGAATCTCCTTGTTCCTATAGTTTTCTTGTCGTGTTGGAGACTTGATGACCTTTTTAGTTCTATAATCAGATCGATTTTTCCTTTGCATATTGTATTTATTATTTATAGACTTTTTATTTAGACTTTTTCTTTAAGAATATTTTATTTGTAGAAAATATAGTAAGTTCAGTATTAGCTTGGTTTTTTATATAAATTAAATTGATAACATATATAATCAAGTTATCACCAGATTTAAGTATTGCGCATATTGGTGGTTTTTGATGAAATAAAATTCTATATAAAACTTAGTCCTAATATTAATTCTATTCAAATATAAACAGCGATTTCTAGTTTTTCTAATCTAATTAACCTAATCCACTTAAAAAACTCTTGCTCCATATGAGAACTCTAGATCAGCATGTATGATTTTGCTAATTGTATTCGTAACTTCAAGCGTAAACCTTGACATCCCTTCCAAATTAGTCTCAATATACGATTCATTGAGTTCCTTCTTAAACAGTATAGACGTATTATTTAGCAAAGTCGAAAGCTTGACTAGGTAAAACTTTCCTTTCATGACCTTAATATCACTCATCAGTCTTCTCCATGATATTCCACAAGGGCATCCTTTAGGGTGAGTAGTTCCTTCAGCAAATTCACTACCATGAGGACAATCATCAGCAACAATAATAAAAATAGTTCTAGCTATTTTTCTAAATTTCAATTTTGTAGCTGCAAATATTCCATCAATCATAGCTTCTCCATAGTTTCCACCCCCACCCCCACAAATTAACCCAGACAAGAATTTTAAAGCTCCATCAGAGCTGCATGATTCCATATTCCCACCAGGACTTGGATACACAATTACAGGGTTTTCACCGTTAAGATGGCCATTATCGGGATTATGATCAGTATACCCAACAACACCAAATTTTGTATCCTCTTTGTTTTTCCATTTTTCTATAAGATTTTGAATGACTACTTTTACTCCATCTATACAAGATGACATACTCCCTGTATTATCTATGATAAATACGATATCATGTGAGAGGAAATCAGTATGAGAACATATTGGGAACTTGTGATCTTTTCTTAACTCACTAATGCTGTGGAAAAGCTGAGATTCACAAAAAATATTTTCATCGTGAGATTCGTGACTACAATAATAGTTGCACTTACTAATTACTTCTTGAGCTTTTGGGTTTATTGAAAATAATGGAGCTTCCCATCCTTGAATTCGCCAATATGTGGAGCATTCTAATAAATCGAATTTATCTGATTTTGAGCCTTTGCTACCTAGGTAACTATCAAGGCTATGCATAGCATAACCTGCATGTGTTAACTGGAAACATTTAGAACTACCTGGGCAAATCATAGGATGTGTATGACCTCGACCGTTTCGCTGGCAACAAGATTCGCAGTGCTCTGGCTGACTACTTTCTCCTGCTGTAAATTTGCATATTGTAGACCCAGTTTCGTTATCGATTTCTCTTTTGATAGTGCTTTTAGTTGATAAGTAAATGCAGTTATCTTTATTTCTATGAGTTTTTGAACCATGCAGTCCAGCATGATTTACAGGCTTATTGCAAAATCCAGAGCAATCAGGGCAATGGGCTTCACAAGTATGATCTATAGTTTTTCCACAATTATGTTTGCCATCATGCATGTATTTCCCGACTGGTATTGTAACAGCACATACTTTCTTCTGTGCTTCTTGCTCAGCATACCTATAAAGTATAGTATTATAAGAATTCGTATATGTTTTTACCGTAAAGGTAAGATTCAAGTAGCAAATGCCAGGAGAAGTGCACTCATTATAGCAAGGATGCGTATTTCCACATAAGTGTAGCTTAGTTGGAACTTTTGATTTCGGATGAATAACTGTCTCTGAGCATTTTAAATCATGCATATGATCTGTACTTAAGCACGCATTATCACACAATATACACTTAAGGGGGCATCTTGTTTGACAGCAATCATGCACTTCATGATCAATTAAAACATCCTTCCTGCATTTATCTTTACAAAAAGCATTCATTTTACAAGATTTGCCGCATTCATGAATAGCTTTACTGCATTTGCACATTTCAGAATGATTTGGCTCATAAACACAAGACTGCGGGCAATCAGGGACGCCACAATTTTTCTTGCAAGTGTGCTTTTTAATCGCACAAACATGTCTACTTTTGTGACCTGCAGGATTTGAGCATTTTTGAGGTACATCTGTGCAGATATCACATTTAAATATGCATTTATGTGTAGTTTCGCATGTACATTCAAAATCATGGTTTAGGATTTTAACACAAATATATTCGCATTTTTCACAATTTCTTAAACATATATAATGTTTTTCGGCTATTTTTTCAACTTTGCGTGCGGCATGGGCCATTTTAACTTGAATTAATTTTTCGAAAGATGCATATTTTATGAATTTTGCTTGCAAAAATTTTAGCATCATTTCCTTTTTTGCAGCAAAAAAGTTTTTTATCATTAAATCAAGCTGCTTGTAAAAAGAGTTGTGATTTTCTAAAATCACATTTTCAGGGATTAGTTTTGACACAGCACTTATAAAAGGTATAAGAGGAATTTTGAGGTTAAGACTGAATTCTTTAACGCTTAGGCGAATTTCATAGGTTTGTGAGCCTAGTTCGAAAGGGAAACAAAAAGGAATTTCTTCAAGTAAATCCTTACCGTATAAGGGGTCTTCTAAAACTTTTTTAAATAGTTTTTTTATGTTTTCAGCATATATTTCAAAGGTTCTTTCATCAGTACTATTTTCATCATCAGAAAAAATTTGAGTTAGAGCCGTCTTGATCAATATCAAAAGTTCTTCTCCTGTTTCAAATCTTGGTTCTTTCTTCAGGTACCCCTCAGCACTTTCCCTAACTTCTTCATCAAAGGACTCATTTTCAAAATTATGATAAGGTGTTATAGTATATTCATCATTAAAAAGACGGCTAAGTATGATCTTTCTTTTTTCATCAGCTTGTTGGCTACTTAAAAAATTTTCGATTTCATTCTGAGCATCACTTCCCTCACCATCACCAACATCTCTAACAGCAATTTCTAAACTGCCTTTGAATAAATTAGAGCCTTTAAGCCTATCAATGCTTAATGAAAACTCATCAAAGAGCTCCGCAAAACCTCTGTTTGAGGTTAAATCAGAGTTTAGTATTAAAACATCAGACATAGCTGATAAAAATAAGCATAGTTTCATTTCTTCTTGTGAAGTCCTTTCAGTTGAAAACAAACCTTCACAATCAAAAATCACAAAAGGTGAGGAATGGACAAAAGCAACACTCATCCAAATGCCTTCAGTACATCTTTGAGCTGCAACATCATACCTTGTACCGAATAATCTGTTTAAAAGATAGCTTTTACCTGAGCTTTGTCTACCTATAATAGACACAACTCTTATCCCTCTTAGTTTAGGAAGCAGCCATTCTAGATGCCCAACTTTGATATAATTAACACATTCATAAAGGAATTTTTTATTGTTTTCAAGTTTACTTGTAAAATCATCAAAATTATCCTCACCATTTTGCAAAGGTACCAAATTTCCGTTTTGGATTGATGCTAAATGGACAGGGATTCTTGACAATAAACTATAGAAAAATACTTCTTTGCTAATTTGATTTTCAAAAACCAACCTATCTATAATACTCTTAACAATAACATATTGATAGCTTTTATTGACAAGGGCTAAACTTTTAACATATTTATTGATTTTAATTTGTTCAGGCTCGTTAAAACAAAGAGCTGCTATTTTCGAAGTACTTTCCCTTAGCCGACACTGCTCTAAGGGTACACCGAATTTTTTTACTCCCATATGCCATACATCTAAACATGGATTTCCTGTAGCATCAACAGTTTTTGCTGTTGAAATTGTCTGTTTACTAGTATATTGCTGAGGTAGAATGAATCCCCAGAAGTTAATTTCTCTTTCAGACGCTATTACAACAAAAGTATGAAATTCAGCACTGTAAAATTTGAAATGTTTTATAGGTTCTGATAAAGGTATTGAGTGAATAATAGTATAGTTCATATCATAGCAGTCTATTGTAGTTCTGCAAAGGGCAGCAAATATTTTTTCATCACTAGAAACTTGCAAATCACAATACATACTTCCGTCAGCAGGGCTTATTGGCTGTAGGGGCTCATCTGTTATAGGACCTTCTGATAATTTTCTTGGTTTGGTTGCTAAACTCGGAAAAGATTCTTTTATTACTGCATCCATTAAGTAGATATGTCCTAATTGATTGAGAAAGATTAATTTTCTCATACTTGATGCGTAGTTCATACAGATAATTGATGTGATTTCTGGACTGAAAATAGGAAAATCATTACCTCGATTTATTGCTCCTTTAGAGGCACTACCAGTTTTTACTTGCCTTTTGTTTTTAAAAACAATGAAGAACTTGTTTAAAATCGATCCCCAAGCTATCTGAACGTCAGGGTCATCAAAATCTTCAAGCATTTCTTTGTCAATACGAAAATCACTTGTGGAATTCAGCTTGTAAACATGAGTTTTGCTATCAGTTTCATTCCTCAAAAGGATATAAAGTGATTCCTTACTAAGGCTTATTATTTGTGATACCTGCAAATTAGTGTGATTTATTTTGATTGTAGCTAAATTCGATAGGCTACTAATTTCAGCACGGCAATGGGTAATTTCATCTGATTTGGAAAAAATAATATTTTTTATTTTTATAGATAGCTGCAGCCCAGTCATGCTTTCAAGGAAGTTATTAAATGCAGCCCAAAGATATTGCTCTGTGTCTTTACTCATTGATTTTAGCTTTTCTTGTATTTTTTTTTGATTTTCACTAAAAAATTCATCTAACGATTTTTTCAGAGAATCATATAACTTATTTTTTTTTAGCATTTTTTCTAGTATTCCATTTGCTTTTTTAAAATTTCGCATATTTACAAATTCATTATTTATTTCATTCATAATTCTACTAGCGTTCGTGTCAGATAGATAAGGATTTTTCATAGCTAATTTAGCTAATTTGCTTGAAAAAAGATCGGATATGTCGGTAAGGATGTTTTTGAATAGGGTTTTAAGTTCAGCTGAATATTCTTTTGATAATCTTGAAAGTTCACTTTGGATAATTGTATAGTCAAGTTTTAAAGTTCCTATAATTTTCTCTATTGAATTTGTTAAGCTTGTAAAAACGCTGTTAAATGATGAGTCATCGTATTTTTCATCGAAAATTTTCTTAACAAAATCCTCAAAATATTGTATTAGCTTGGGCCTTTCAGAATAATTAGTTTGATTTTCTACTATTTTTGTAAATATAAATTTATCATAGAGATCGTGAGTTAAATAAATGCCAGAATCTTCAGTTGTGCAAGGAAATCTGTTAAGATTCTCAAGGCTACTTTTTTCGACAGTTTTTGTCTCAATTTTGAATTTAACCTTATCAAATTTTTTCTGTTTATAAGGGCTTTCATCAGACCAATTGCTCATTTCCTGGTCAGACACAAAATCTATAACCAAAGGGCAAATGTCACTTAAAATTTTAATCATGAAAATACTTCGGTTATTGCCCATAATCGGCTTTGTTAAAAATAATTCATTATTTGTATTAACATAGCAAAATGCTCCTCTATGTGTGCTTTCATCATAATAAAATACTGCTCCTTCATTTATAAAAGGCTTTCCACAATTTTTTCCAAAATACTGTTCCAAGCCGAGCCTGCAATAGTTCCGGTCTCCATAAACTGCTATTAAATTAAAACTCTCAGCTATCATTTCTTGAAGTTCATCTATATGATTCAATTTCAATGTTGTTTTATATATTGAATATGATTGCGAAGTGTCTAAAAAGCAGTTAATTATATCATAGGGCTTTAATGTGGTTTCATTATCTTCCTCTTGAGATTCTATAGGTTCTATGTCTAGTGCTTTTGAGGCTATCTTTGTGCTTCCTGTAGATCCTGTGCCCATTGACTTTTTTTCACTTTTAGTTTCTTGATGAAGTATGTCTGCAGATTTTTTGGCAGGGAGTGTAGTGTGAGGGGAATTTTTGCTTTGCTTTGATATTTCTGAAACTTTAGATATTTTTGTTGATTTAAATTTTAATTTTCCTTCTTCAAGTTCTGAAGCTTTCGATTGAGTTTTACCTGCTGATTTCTTCATATAAGAAAAATTATTTTATAGACAAAATGGAAGTTTAAAATAGGATAATAAAAAGCTATTGAAGAAAAAGATTTAAGAGCTTTTACAAGTTTTTATGAGCTTTTTTAAGTTTATGAAGCCTTTCAATTGATTTTTGTTAGTAATCTTGTCTCAAATATTTGATTTTTATTTATTAGAGCAATTCAACTTAACTATGTACTTCAAATAAGCCTAACAAAAATATAGTTAAATTAGTGACTAAATCCTCACATATAGATTAGCTAATACTTTATGTTATATATAACAAATACTAAGTAATATTTGAAAAATTGAGTATAAAAAACTAGCAGGCATTTCAGATAAGCACTATTCTGCCTGAATTATTTCATAGATCAAGTAATCCTTTAAAAAAACAGGCTTTCACTTATTTAAATTGATATGCAAAATAAAAGTGTTGACTTTTGAATAAATATTTCAACCATTTCCAAATAATCAGAAATTTTGCAATTGATTTTGTATAATTATTATCTTTTCATGCATATGATGGAAAATTACTTTTATAGCTTGTTCAGTACATTTTACTGCACCTAAAGCTTATTTTAAGCTAAATAAGTCGTAAGACTAATTCTATGAATATGCTATAGTTTGCAACTATGATATTGAAATAAAATCTCATTGAAAATTCTATATATGAAGCATCTTTTTAGAACATAGTTTAGATGGAATTAAGCAATGCAAAGTCTAAAAATTTGAACCTCATGCATTTTTAAAAATATTGAAATTTGCAGCATAAAACTCTAAAAAAATTAGTAAATAAACATAGTTGAGTAACCAATTCTTGATTTCATTTAGTAAATAACTATATGTAGCAATTTAGCTGAGTTTTAAATTATTAATCATATTATTTTCTCATGATTTAGTTGTTATAATTATCACTTGGGTAAGCTGAATTTCAAATGTTTTAGGATGAAAATATTATAGTAATTAAGTCCTCTCATATAAATTCTAGTTCTTAATCTTAATACCTTTAATGCCATTTGAAAATTTTGCTAACACTAGTAAGATTTAGTCAATAGTTTATTTTAAATATTTAATTTGGTAAATGTTATCAATTCATTTAAAGACATTAAACTAATAATCATATATAACTTTAATGAAAATAAGAAGGAAACTGATAAATCTTTTATTTTAGATCTCCTATACGATTTTTGCTCTTGAATACTAAATATGCATATTTAATAATTTTTCAAATGCTTCATCTGAGTAAAACAAATTTAATATTTATGTAATTGAGAGATTTTTTGAAACCCTCGCATAACCTTTTCACTATCTACTTCCATTTCTTCATGTATTTCAGGAAGNATGTAATTGAGAGATTTTTTGAAACCCTCGCATAACCTTTTCACTATCTACTTCCATTTCTTCATGTATTTCAGGAAGAACATATTCCTAAGTGAGTTTAAGTCTTGAAGCAATTTCATATATCTTTTTGATGAGTCATGCTTCAATTGCTTATAAGCTGAAACAAGATTAAGGAAAATAAAACTAGCATAGAGCAATGAGTCAGAATGATAATTACAAATAAAATTATTATCGACCCACATTAATTTAATACATTAAAAACATTTAGAGCTATAATATTATTCTATCATTACAACATCATAAAGTGAAGCACGCATATAGTCACATCATCAAACATAGCATACATTTTTAGCTTTATTAGTTTATAAAATTATCCTAAAAACACATAAAAAATTACTTAACACAAATAATTCTAAATAATTAAACCTTACTCATAGTCCAATAACTAAATCCTATTCCTCCATATTGCAAATAATCTAATCTTTAACCCTTATATGCACTATCCTTTCTGCTATTCTTCTCATCCAAACCCATCTTTCTAATCCTTCTTCCAATTCTTCTCATTTAAATATATATAAAAATAATGTTTAGCAGGTATTTGTTCTTAGTCCTTAGCATCTCTTATCTAGCCTTAGCTAAAGCTACCCTTAGTCCTCTAAAAGAAATAAATTATGGAGCTCTCTTTGAAGGCTTCATCCAAGGTATTCAAATCGACCCCGCAACTCCATCAAATTGTGTTAAATCATATGACTCAGTAAGCACAAGCTATGAACTATTACTTAGTACATTTAGCACGCTAACAACAGACGTTTTATTTGATTTTATCTCGAATTTCAACAATTTTGTCAACCAATTTGTCGCTTCTTATAATCTATGCAATTATGTTAATATTGCTGATAAATACTTTAAAGATCAAAGGACTGCCTTATTAAACTTCTTGATTAATTCATTTGGTAATTTCCCATCTTTTCTTAAAAGTATCGCTGACTTTCTTAATGCTGCAGGAACAAATGATTATTATAACATGGGGTATTTCGTAGGAGAGATGATCAGATATGGACTTGGGATAAGTTTATAGTAAAAAATTAGTAATATACTTTAAGATAAGATATGGTTTATAAAGAAAATCAATAGTTTTATATAGGAATTTAACATTAAGTTTAAAATTTAATTGGAAAGTGCTAGGAAATTAGCAGTTTTTTATATAGGAATTTTAAATATTCCTTTGTAAAGTTAATACAAGATATGGTACATATTATGCAAAATTTCAGAAAATGGGAAACAGCCATAATAAATTGATAATTCTCATAAATATAATCTTGACTATAGTAAATTATTAATCCTAGTTAATATTCAACTCCCTTGGCAATATTTTACTAAGTTCCTTCGTGTTCTTACACTTCTGAAGCAGTGAAGATGATGATTTCTGTACAATAGTCTTATAGTCATTCAAATACGCCTTTATAATCCTCAACTTATCCATAACTTCTTCAAACTTCTTCCCAACATCTTCATCACCAGGATCCATCTGATACTTTAAATCACTATTATGATTAATCTTAGGTCCATCACCACATCTCATATACAAATTATCAATTGCCATAAAAATATGTCCGATCTCAACTTGCTTATACACAGTTTTAGCACTGATTTGCTCTGCTAGTTTATTCAAATCTAGTCTTTTCCCTTCAATTTCTTCGCATTGTTTGCTTTTCTGAGCTATTTCTATATTCAATTGTAAAATTTCATCTTTTTTCCGTTTTTCCAACTGATCTTTTATTGACCTTATCTTTTGATTTTCCTCTTCTAACTGCTTTTGTTGAAAACGCAACTGGTCATTCGCTAGTCTTAGTTTACCTTCTAATAACAAAATATCATTTATTTCAGTGAATTCTTCTGGGTTTTTAGCTCGGACATTTTCTAGAAACTCTTCATAAGCTTTCATTGCTGTGACACTTTTTTCTAAAGCTGTAGCTTTTGATTTTAGCTCAGAAACTTTTTCTTCGAGTTCTTTTTTACGTTTTTCCTTAGCTTCGATTGCCTTTTTCTCTTCAGCGATTCTATTGTTGGCTCTTTGCATTTTGGCTTCGTTTTCGTTGATGACTTTTGAAAACTCGACGAATTTCTCTTGTACAGCTAAGTCACGAGCTCTGAGTTCTTCTTCTTTGTTGTTAAACATTTCTAGACGACGTGCTTCTTCTTCTTTTTGCCTTTCAAAAGCTTCTTGGACTTGGTACATTAGACGACGCTTATCCTAGATGAGGATTACGAGCAGACGAGTCGCTGGAGAAACAGTGTCCATTTTCAGTTGCTTGAGGTTGCTGTGGATTCCTTTCATATTATTAGGGAGTTTTGGGATATTTGAAAAGGAGGATGAGTGAAGTTTAAAGGCTATTTCAAATTTCTTTATGGTAAATTAACACCAAAGTTAATTAAATCACTAGCTAGATGTTCAGATTCCATTGTTGTGTTAGCATTTTATTAAAAATATAACTATTATTATCTACCCATAAAAAATATTTTATGATAGACTTAAAAGGAGTTGAATTAGTCAAATATATTCTAATAGCCTTTACTATAAAACAAAAATTTTAACTATTATGTAAGATATTAATCAAAGCACGATTTTATTTATCATGCTTTATTAAAAATAAAACCAATTATGCAACATAAAACTTTTAAGAATCATTCAGCAATAACAATTTTGCAAAATAGCTCAAAAACATTATAAGCTACCTGATATATTATTTTCGAAATGATTGATTCAAAAAAAAAAACAGAAAGATTATAATTTACATCTAAAAATCATAAAATACACTCCAATAGTCTATTAAGCTTTTTATTCAATTAGTCTGACTACTTTTTTGACTATTCTTTTTAATAGGCTTCAAATAATCGTACTGTCTATGCTTCCTTCCATTTTCCAAGATATTATTTAATAAAATGTCTACAATTATTTAAAGATAATTTACTCTAATAAAAATGATGCATAATATATCTTTGTTAAGCTTAAAGTCTACAATATTGATTCCTATAAAATTAAATCTTTTCAACTATTCTTCTATATTATTTACCAAATTAAAGAAATATCCAAATCACATCAAATTTTCAACTTTTATAAACTATAGCCAATCATTAAAAATCAAACACAAAAACATCTGATTCATAATTTTCAACTAATTCACCAAAATTATAACATAAAATCCACAATAAAATTATCAACTCTTCATCAAAAATCTAAAATTTTTCTACAAAACGATTAAATATCTAAAAAATCGCACTTAAATCATTAAAATCTTATTAAAATATTTCTCTTATCTGATCTTATATTATCTCCAGATTCTAATAGTACCATCATTAGATCCAGTAAGAAGTAGAGGTTTAGGCTGTGCCAGAAAAACCATATCATTAATCGCTTGTGAGTGTGAGATTTTTATACTCAGCGATATCTCATCAAAATCCCTTCGTTTTTTCTTATTTGAATGTGGGGCAAGTTCTGTTCCTGGACAACCATCAAGTCAGGAATCAAGCAAATCTGGTACTCAGGTCTAGCAAAGGAAGTGTGCACCATCAAGGAAGAGCTCGTAGATTACGCAGTCAAGGGAAAAAATGTCGCTTTTGAGAGCTCCTTGTTGAGATTCAACCATTTTGGAGTCGAATCTTTCGGGTGATACATAGCAGGCCTCTCTAGTCCCAGGAGCGAAAACAAATTGTAAGATGTTAAATCGCCTTCTGGAATCTTAAAAGGCTTATAAAAACCTAAATCCGTGATAAAAATCCAGTACCAGCTTGTAAGCAAAAAATTCTCTGGTCTTATATCTCTATGCGAAAGTGAGTTTTTATGGAGTTCTTGCACAGCTTTAAGCATAAGAAAGCACAGCCAATTTTTTTCTTCAGGGTTAATAAAAGGAGGCCTAATCATTTTCTGCCTCAATGAAGTCTGCATAAAAGGCCTATATAATACTCCTAATGTATCAGATTCTGTATATAGAGAAAAGATAATATGTTTTTGAGGGATTTTCTGAAGTATTCCATTATGTGAATCTAATATTGATTTATGAGACTGCTTTTCAAGACCTTGTGTCGAAAATACTTTTACAAATATTATGCTTTGTTGATCAGTGCATTTGGCTGTTTTGAATAGTTTTGTGGAACTTATTGCTGTGCATACTGTTGACCAAGGAGGAAACTGGACAAGAAGCACACTTACATCATCATTTAAAGCTTGAGGTATCTGATTTCCCATTTATTATACTAGTTGAGACTTATAAAAATATAAGTTTCTAATAAACCTTAGCATAAGGAATCAATAACTAATTTTATAATAATAATGACTGAACTTGAAGAGCAGGTCCTTGATGAAGTATGGAGTGGATTCGTTCCTTTGAAAATTTCACTTTCCAAGTACGACATTTCTTTCTCTGGGACACCTTTAGACTATTATATATGTGTTCCTAGATGTAGTTACTTACCTTTAATAGTGGAGAATATTAGAAAGCATTTTGATCAATACACATCAACAGACTACATCCAAGATGAAATCTGGTTTTCATACAAATCTGTACCTTTGAAATGGCACTATCCAATCGGCTTTCTCCTTGATATCTATTCATCAATTCTCTATAATAGTGTCAACTTAACCATCCCATTCGAAATCGAAGTAAACTTCAGAAGGTTTCCTGCTGACATTCTTCTTCCTTATAAAGGGTTAAAATCCTTATACACGATATTTCAAAATTCATTAAAAGAATCATGTGCTATGCTTCTAGGGACAAGCTCTCCAGTATTAAACCTATCTAGAGAACAAGAGGATAAGGTGTGGAATTGTGCAAAAACTGGAAATTATAAAGGCTTTGCTGAAAGCACAAGAGATTTTTCAGGACTCTCTCAAGAGAACTGCAAGTTGATACCTGTAAAAATTTACTATCAAAAGCTGGGAAATGGGATTATGTTACATCCTTTTCAAGCTAGTGAACAGAAAAATGTTTTAGATGCTGTAAAAGAAGTTGTTGAGGAGTTTCAAGGGAAAATAGTCGCACAAGGGATTGAAATTCCAGGGGACTCTGACCTGCATTGGCTTTGGAAATGCTTAGCTCATCCAGACAACTTTTTGTATATCACACTTCTTGACTCTTAATTGAATAATTCTAGATTAATATTAAGGCTAATTTATGCTAATATTGAGGAGGATTAAGTTAGGTTTTGGTGTGTTTGTTGTAGGGATTTTTTGTTGGGTGTTATAGTGTTAATGATAGATTTCAGATTGGGAATGCTAGTTAGAGTTAGAAATGTGGAGAGAATGTTAAAAAAGAGTTTTCTTAGGGTGTTTATGCGATATATTATAGGATTTAAGTTAATATTGATAATTTATAGGATGATTATGCTTTGAAAAAATTTAATTCTAATATTGGAGAATGTTATTAAAATAGTTTTGGTATATAAAAATCTAGTCTTATATAGATTGAAAAAAAAAGATAAGTCGAATTAAAAGCAGAAGTTAGATAATATAAATTATCTGTATCGGATTTTAAGGTAGCTTTAGATTTATACCACGACAAGGANCGAAAAAAAAGATAAGTCGAATTAAAAGCAGAAATTAGATAATATAAATTATCTGTATCGGATTTTAAGGTAGCTTTAGATTTATACCACGACAAGGATTAAGATATTCTATATAAAGGATTTCAAATTGATCTACAAAATTTTAAAAAAATATTTCTTATATTTATTATTAGCATGCAGATCTTCTTTTATATATATATGCCTATGTGCTAATTATTCTGCAAATAAACAATTATTATATATATGCTTATGTGCTAATTATTCTACAAATAAACAATTATTATATATATTTTCGACAATTTCCATAATGCAATGATGCAGTAAAACATTTTAGATCTTTACTAAATTTAAAAAAAAAAATAATGATATTTTATTCATGATCTTTATTAAGACCAGTCTACAAGACATTAAATAATTATTAAATAATCTGCTTTGTATTCCATATCAGTAAACGCTTTAATCTTACTCAAGCTGAAGTTAATTTTAAAGCTAGAAAACTTACTAAAAATTCAGTAAATAGCATTTCTACTACTTATAAAATTGAAGAATTAAAAATATATGGATAAATAGAAATTGATTATTTCGAGTCTTTAGATAGGAAATATAAAAACTGATGAGACATAGTTGCTGCTTATATAGCTCATACTGACTATATTAGGAAAATAAAATATTTACAAGATTACTAATTATGAAGTCTATGGCTACTTTGATTGCTATAATATATAACCTGAAGAAACCTTTCAAAACTCAGACACAAATTATTTTCAACTAATTTTGATAATATTCAAGCATAGGGTAAAGAATTTCAGAAGTAAAAAATAAATGAAAACTATTTTAATTTTTATCGCTTTTTAAATTTCTAAAAATTTAAGTGACTAGATTTAATAAATATCATTCCACAATCGTATACATTAATACTAATAATTATATTTAATTAATATGGCTTAATTAAATAAAATAAACTCATATATAGGTTCAGACAAGAATTTAGGATTAAAATTAATTTCTCTCTTATAAACTATAATCAATCATAAATTAATCAAACCTTAACCAATAATTTTTTCCATAATAATTTCTCATAAAATATCAATGCCCAAATTTAGAATTTTGCTCTTAAATATCTATCTCAAAAAAACTTAATTACTTAAATGCACTTTTATATCTACAACTTCCTGGGCTTTTCGGTGCTTTGTTAACAAACGTAAAGCATTTCCCCATTTGATTCCTAGTCTCAATTCCCAAGCTCTGCTTATCCTCAAAATCCCTACAATTCCCTACTTGCCCTACTTTTCTACTATTCATTTCCACTAAACTTTTAATAGCTTTAATCGTACTATCCACAATGCTAGTCTCATTAGGTCCAACACAGATATTAGGCAAACTAAACACAAAGGCTGTTATTCTAGATAAACTCTCATTAAGATTGCATATTTCTTCACTTTGTTTTTCAATCTCTGCTCTCAACACCATTTCATTACTTTCTTTATTTTTGCTCATCAACTTTTCATTTTGCTTTTGGATAAGAAAAAGCTCTTGATTAAGCTTTTCAATTTGCCCTTTCATAACTATATTTTCTTGTCTTATTCTTTCCTGGACTCTATTCCTTTGCCCATATCCAATGTCGTTGTCTTTATTAATTTCAATAAGTAACTTGCTTTTTTCATCTTTAAGTTGCTGAATGATTTTTCTGATTTCCTCATAATCTTTTTGCATCTTATATTCATTAATCCTTAGTTTTTTCACCTCGCCCAACATGATTTCTTTTTGCTCCAAAGCATTTTTCAAATCTTCTTTTAGCTTTTTTATCTCATTTTTAAGCGATGTGCATTTTTTATTGGAAGTTTCTATCTCTTTTTTCTGGTTTTCAAGAGCTTCATCTGCTTGTTCATAATATTCTTGTCCTTTTTCTTTTAAATCTTGTATCTCCTTATCTTTCATTTGTAATATTTTATTTAAATATTTTATATCTGGTTCAATATCATCCTGATCTTTGTTTATTTTGAGCTTCCCGTTAAACTCATAGCCTATTGTGCTAATTTCATCATTTTTTGCTTTTAAATCCTCTCTTAAATCTTGTATTATTGAGTTCTTTTCATCTAAACATTTTTTCCACATGTTTATTTCATTTCTTGTTATTAAAATGTTCTTATTAGTATTTCTGAGAATCTCCATTTTGCTTTTGTTTTCTTCTTTAAGCCCTTGGATTTCTTCTTTAGCTAAAAGAAGGTCTTTATCTGTTTTTTCTTTGATTTTAGTCATTTCTGCTATTTTTTCTCTTAGTTCAGCATTTTCTATAGAAAGATTTCGATGGGATATTCTAAGGCCTTCCATTTTTTGGGTCATCTCATGAGTTGATGATTCAAAAAGGTTGATTTTTGAGTTTATTTCATTTGGTATTAGCAAATGGTCTTTTTGTAGTAGGGATTCCTGAAGACTTTTCAGTTCTTTTATATGATTTTGCTTTGTTTTTGACAGTTTTTCTCTCATAATATCTTTTTCTTTGCTCAGAATATCTGTAAGTTTTTTTTCAATTAGTAAGAGTTCTTTACTTGATGTTAAGTTTTTTTGCATTTCTTCTAGGTTTTGTTTTAATAAAGTGAAATTTGTGATCAGAGGTTCGGCTTCATTAGATTGCAGTGAAAAAATTGTACAAATTTTAGATAGGAGATGCTCTTTACTATTTAAGGAATTTTCGATGCTTTGCTTTGAAAATAAAAGGTTTTGCACGGAATTAAGGATTTTTTTAGAGGCTTCGTCAAGGTCCGAAAAATCATCTTGGGTTTGAGAGTTGTCTTGTAAGCTGGCCATTATGATTTTGTAGTTATTTTTAATCTTAAATATAACTTGCTCCAATTCTGAAACTTTTTCTTGTGATTCTTCATACTTTATTAATTGATCTGAAAGTTTGTTATAAGCGATTTGAATTTCTTCATCCAACTCCTCAGCTTGTCTTATTTTTCTAAGTAACTCTAAGTTTTTTTCTTCTTGGTCGTTGATTTTTATATTCAACACCCCAATCATTTCCTCTTTCTCATTATTTTTTTCCAACCACTCACATACCAATTCCTCTTTTTTTCCAAGCATTCTGTCTATTTCAATATTCTTCAATACTAATTCCTTGCATTTAGCTCTTTCTTCTTCCAAGCTCCCCTTTAATCCTTTAATGCATTCTTTTTGATCATCTATAATACCTTTTAATGACTTTTTTTCTATAAAAACTTGCTCTTTTTCTTCATTTTCCTTTTCAATTTCATCTTTTAACTTCTCTATGGTTTGAAGTTTCTCATTTATAATAGTTTGTGCTTCATTGTTATGTGTGGTTAGATCGTTAATTTTGGTTTCATGATCTAAGATTTTTTCATGTAATGATTGGATTGTTATAGAATTACTGCATATTAAAGACTGAAGATCAGTTTTTTCGCTTTGCAAAGCTTGAACTTGTTTATGGTATGAGGATATATTGGCTTGAAGTTTGGTTTCAAGTAGTTTTATTTGGCTTGTTAAGGATTCATTTGATAATTCGCTTGATTTGAGAAGGTTTTGGCTTTCTATATAAGCTGAGTATGAGTTTTTAGAATTGGATTCAAGGGTTTGTAAGGACATTTGAAGGTTTTCGATGAGTTTTTGGGTTTTTTCTGATTTTTGGAGATGGTCTGAGAGGAGTTCTTCAGTTTGAGAGGAGTTCTTCAGTATTTTGTAGAGATTCTTTTGAGATTTTTAGTTTTTGTTCGAGCTTTCGTTTTTCACTTAAAAGTTTTTGGTAGTTATCACAAAAATCTGAGAGAGTTGTCAGGGAGGTTGTTGGGTTTGTTGTGTTTTCTGAGAAAGATTGAAGTTTTTCTAGTGAATTTTGATTTTCTTGAGCTTTTATGGAGGATTCTTGTAGTTTCAATTCGATTTCTTGAATTTTCTCTACTAATTGGCTTATTTTTATATGTGATTCTGCTAGCTGCTCTTTGGATTTATTTAGATTTTCTAGTATTTCATCAATTTGATTATTTTTTCCTACAATTTCTCTTGCTAAACGTGTTATCTGTGAGCTTAATTTACCACATTCCTCTTTTTCATTAACATATTTTTTATCAGATTCTTTTAGTTCTACTACTATTCTCTCTAGTTCTAAAGTATTTTTCTAGTTCTAGTTCATTTAGTTTTCTCAGTTTACGATAGTTTTCTATATTGTTTCACTTTACTTCTATGGTTTGACTATACTTTTTATGTTTTTCCTCAAATTCTTCAACTTTTTTTATATAAATATTTAAGATTTCTTTGTGTTTTTTTGCATTTTCATCGTTTTCTAATAGAGTTTTAGCATGCTTGTTTTGCAGTGACTCAAATTCTTTAAGTAGTTGGGTGTATTTACATGAAACATCTTCATTTTTTTGCATAAGTTGATCATTATCTTCAACAATTTCGGTATATTTGTCCTGAATTGCTTCGATTTCTTTATCCTTATCAGCACATTCCTCTGTAATGCATCTAATTTTCTTATCGAGTTTCTCATTTTCTCTCGTAGCTGCTGTATATTTCCCCATAATTTCTTCAAGCTCTTTAGTTTTTTTCTCATACTCTTCTCTTCCACATCTAAATTCATTTTTAATTTTCTCATTTTCTTCTATAATACTTAAATGCTTCTTTATAATCTCATCAATTTCTTTAGTTTTCCCCTCATTTTCTCCTACAATCTTTGTATACTTCATCATAATCTCATCAATTTCCCTATCTTTTCCATTATTTTCCTCAGTTACTCTATAAAAATCTTCTTTAACCTTCTCATTCTCCCTTAATAGCATTGTATTCATCCCTTTAACCTCTTCAAACTTTCTACAAATATCAGTATTTTTGCAACTTAACTCTTTATAACAAAACTCAATCTCAACCATTTTTTCACTTAATTCCTTACATTTTTCCTTCAAAAATTCAACTTCCATTTCTTTTTCCATCTTTATTCTTATAGACTCTACATTTTCTCCCTGGTCCTCCTCCTTCATCATCTCATTTTCCTCCTTTCTCCTGATCTCTTCTTCCAAACTCCCTTTTTGCTGTTTTATTTCCTCAATCTCTTCTTGCAACACCTTTATTTTTCCTATCAATTCCTTTCTATCCATAATCAATCTTTCATTATCACTTCCCATCATATAGTTTATCTCTTTAAATCTCATATTTTCTTTTACTTCCTTATCTAATATCCCTTCCATCTCCTCAACTCTTTCTTTTAACTTTATTTTTTCGTTATCATTTTCTATAAACATAATTTTTAGTTTCTTTTTTTTCTGTTCAGTTTTCTGGATTTTTTCTAACAATTGGGTCTTCCCCTCTTCAGCAATTTCAATTTTTTCATATATATTTTGTTCACGTTCTTTATATTCTTGAAGCTCTTCCATTACAGAACTTAGCTTTGTATATAGGTCTTTAATATTTTTTTTCTCGATGGATTCTTGTTCTTTGGCAATTTCATAGGAGTTTTGAAGTTTGGTGAAATCATTAGATAGGCTTTCGTGTTTTTTACTGAGTTTTTCATTGGATTTTTCTAGGTCCTCAATGATTTTTATGAGATTTTCAGATTTTTGTGTGCTGTCTGAAGAAGTTAATGATACTAAAAGCTCAGAAATCTGAACTTCTAAGCGTTTGTTTGTGTTTTCGGCTATGATGAGGGAATCATTTTTTTGAGTAATTTGGCTTTGCAAATTTTGGATTGTGCTTTTTAGGTACTCACAGGAGTCTGTAAGATTTTCTACTTCTTGTAAAGCTTGGTTTAAGGAATTTTCCTGGATTTCAGATTTGTCTTTGAGGAAAGCATTTTCTTGTAAACTTTGGGCTAGATTTTCTTCAAGTTCTTTAATCTTATTGCTAAAGTATTCTATTTTATCATTCAAACCATCATTTTCTTGTTTTAGATTCAAAGCATTTTCATTGATATTTTGAAATCCTTTCTCTCTTGTGTCTATTTCCTTAGACCTATCTCCACTTCCCACTGATAAAACTTTATAAAACTCTTCAATTTTCTCAGCAGACTTCAATAAATTCTCTTCTTCCTCCAAACCAAATCCAGCTCTCTGCTTCTTCATCAACTCCTTCACTCTCTTCACCAATACCTCTTTCTCTTTTTCTAGCCCTTTAACCTTTATCTCCATATCATTCTCCATTTTCTCAATCAACTCTTTCAATCTCTCATTTTCCTTCACCATTTCATTAATCGTCTTCATAATTCCTTCTTTCTCTATAGCCCAATTTCTAATCAAATCACTCAACTTTTCAGTATAATCCTGACCATCTCTAATCCTCCCATAACAGCTTTCAGAATCCCATTTAGTCTCTTTCCTTAGACTCTCACATAAACTTCTCAGTCTCTCATTTTCTACAAACAACTGCGCAGCCACAGGGTTATTCTCAACCTGTTCCTTCAAAGCTAAATTTTCTTTTCTCATATTCTCAATCTCATTACATTCTATACCATTTTGAAGCTTAATAATAGTCGCATCTCTGAATTTTAAAATCATTTTATCATGATTAGCTTTGCTTTCAACCTTAGTCAAAGCTGCTTTTAAAGTTTTAATTTGCTTATCTTTATCCAAAATCACTTGCTCCAGTTGCCTTTCTGAATTGATTCTTAGTTTAGTGTTTTTTTCTATAAGAAATTCTAGTTCTTTTGTATTATCTAAAAAGTCATATATTTCAACACTACGGTTCGACATAAGATTACATTTAGGACATAGCCCCGAGGGTTCAAAGCTACCTTTTTGTGCAGCGAGTTCATCTTTGAGTTTCTTGATTTCATATTTAAGTATATTAACAGTACCACTTACATCTTCATTGACAACCGCAGCATTTTTTATCATTTTAGCTCTTTGGGCAAATTTCAATGTTGATAAGGTTTCTGCAAATGCAGAAACAGCTGGGCTTATATTTGCTACTATAAAAGTTTTGGAATTCCCTCCTAAGGAATCTTTAAGTAAAAATGTGAGCTTTGAGTCTCTATAATGAACATGTCGAGATTTACCTTCTGATATATCTACTAAGGAATTTATAACATTACCGAGAGCGCTTAAAGATTTGTTTATCATCCCAGCTTCTTTAAGTCTTTCACCTGCACAGTCTGTAGCTTTTTGTCTTTCACTTCCTGCTAGGTCGATAAGATGGAATCTACTGGTTTTAAAGTTTAAAAGTCCATCTGAGGATGTTTTACTTTCAATTATTAGAGTGAAGACTGAGTGAGAACGGGAACTTTCTTTATTCATACTGGTTGAACTTACATGACGATTTCGGGTGCCGATATTTAGGAGTTCATAGGTTTCCATTGCGTTGCGGACTGTTTCTTCTAATAACCCTTCGACATAAACTCCTTTTTTCATGTCTTCACGGAGTTGGAGGTTGCGAGGGTTTTGATCGAGGAGGTCATTTATGGTTTCTTGATAGATTTCTAAGTAACTGCATTTGATAAGGTATTGGGTGTTGTTTAAAGCAGTTTCATCAGCTATTGATGAGAAAAGATACTCAAAACATCTTGGGAGTATTCCACGAAGGTGATAGTTGCATTTTGAAGTTAAGGAATACTCTTCATAACCCATTCCTTGGATTGTAAAAGTTTTCCCTGTACCAGTTTGCCCATATGCAAATATTGTGCCATTATAACCTTTGATACAAGAAGTGGCTATTGGTTTGCCTATCATATCAAAAATCCCTTCTTGTGTCACTTCTTCAGAAGCTATATAATCGTATGTAAAACTCCTGGATTCTGGTTTTGAATCTAATAAAATTGTTTTAGACTCTAGTGTACTGATGCATTTAGCTGCATTTTCACTAAGCTCTTTAGAATTTAATGGGCGAATTCGAAGTGCTACTTTAACATTGTCTCTAAAATCAGACATTAAATTTATTATATCTAACTGTAATACATATAAAATGAGCATTCGAACTTATATTTTTACTGAATACTACCTATACTTTAGCAAATATTTTCATCTTTTACTCATATCAATTCTGGCATTTATAGCATTTTATTTTAAAAATTATATCTTTAATTAAGCTAAATTATATACAGTCAAACTTCTCAAGAAATGGGAAAATTTATTAAAAAGAATGCTTCTAGTTAGAATTTATTGATATTGCCCCTAATTAGTGTTTTTTATTTTTTGGATTTTTTTTTAAACAGTATCCTTTATGTGTTCATGTGGAGGTTGATATGGTATCAATAAAATCAGAGGATATATTATCAATCTTTATAAATCTAAATATAATTTCTACCAAATTTTATCTTTAATTATTTCTTTAAAAGCGAATTTGTTCTTTTTTATCTATTACCTGCTTATAAAGCTTATATTCTATTTTCCCATTATTTCTCTTGTACTCAATATCTAAAACACTAGCTTTTGAGGAATCTTCATACATCCCTAATGAGTACAAATATAAAAACCCACTACCCATAAGGACAAAAAGCCCAACAGGTTTACTTTTTCTATTAGCCTCATTGTTCTGCGTAAACTCTGATTCTGGTTTTTGTCTTGGTCTCTGCTGTTCTGCTGGCCGTGCATAATTTTTCGTCAAATCTCTAAAGTTAATATGATTTTCTTCATCATACTCCTTAACTCTCCCATCTTTCAGCGTCTGATAAGCTTTAACCAATTCCTTAAACCTCTCTTCACTCCCTGTCTGAACATCAGGATGCATTTCCTTAGCTTTCTTCAAAAAAGCTTTCCTCATTTGCTCTTTACTCGCCCCAACACTAACTCCTAATATCTTATAATAATTCATATAATCATCATTTTCTTGTATATTTATTAATTACTTTACTATAATCCTTATGATTTCTCTAAGAAATTATCCAAATGCGTGTTAAGTCTTTTAAAATTCCTTGTTGGCATCCTATACAATTTCGCTGTTATTAGCCTTTCTTTCTCAATAAGCTCTTCTTTGAGTTTTATAAGTTCTTTTTCTTTTAACATAAGCAAATCGTTTTTCTCTTTCTGCTTTTTCTCCATCTCCACAACTGCAGCTTTTTGGTCGAAAAAGTCATATTTGTCGTCCATCAAGTTACATTTATCGTTTTCAATGTCTTCATACATGAGTTTTAAGCAGTCAGCAGTGTTTCGTACATCGTTTTCTTCGATAACCAAAGCATTTTCTCTGTCTTTTAAATTTTGCTCTTTTTCTAATACAACTTTGAGCTTTATTTCCAACTGACGAACCATGTCTTCAATAAGCCCATGATTTTCTGAAACTATTTCTAAGTCAAGATCATCAGCATTCCCATATTTTTGTATCAATTTCTGATTAGCTGATTGAAGAACTTTACACATTTCTTGAGCTTCAATAGTCTTTGATAACAAATTACTATTTTCTAACTGCAAAGTTTGTATCTGGTTTTGAAAAGTACTGTTTTCACTTTTAAGCTCAGCAACTTGTGCTTTAATTCTTTCATTTTCTTGATTGTAGCTAACATCTTTAAGTTTTATATTTTCTTGAAGATGTAAAAGTGTAGCTTCGTATTTATGCATAAGTTTCTGAGCGGATGGTATTGTAAGTCTTATAAGACCTCGAGGGTCATCTGATAAATTTAAGGGTTTCTGAGTTGATTCAGCCCATTCGTGAGCAAAAATCAGTGATTCATCAAACCCGAAAATTTCGCCTTCATCATTTATACTTTTACCATCTACATCTTTTTCTTGTCTACTACAACATTTTGACACAATTTTACTTCCTTGTTTTGATTGGAATATATCTTTAATTCCTTCTATACTTTCACTATACTCCATTTTACCAAATGATATATCGTCAAAACCTTCTAAGCTTAATTCAAGACCACTTTTTGTGTTATTTTTGTAAATATACTCAAAATTTTTTAAACGGAGTTCTGTGGTTTGTTTGATTTCTTCAACTTCTTTTAGTTTTTCAGCATAGTGTTGTTGAAGCATTTGCTTTTCTTCGCAAATGCATTCTTCTTGTTGTTTGAGGACGTTTTTGAGTTTCTCAATTGCTAAAATTTCTTCTTCTATACGGGTTTGCTCTTTGTTGATCATTGATTTTTTGGCTTCAAGATCATTTTCTTGTGTTTTAAGTTTCTGTTTTATTTTTTCTATCTCGTAAGTTTGGGATAAGTGATCTTTTTCGATTTTCTCTTTTTCTATATAGAAATCTTCTTTTTCTTTAATTAGCCGTTGGCTTTGCTGTTCTAGTTCTTCAAATTGGTAATTTAAATTTGACTCTTTTTCAGTGAGTCTTGTATCTTTTATTCGTAGCAGGCTCTCATATTGTTTAACATGTTTCTCTGTTGTGACAATTTTTTCTGTAGTTTTTTTGAGCTGGGCTCTTAGGCTTTCTAGCTCCTTTTCAAATCTTAGGCAACTGAGGCAAGTGATTTCATTTGAATTATGCCGTGTTTTGCTATAGCTTGAAGTTTGAACTGGTAGCATAGGGATTTGGAAAGCTGTGGAGTTTCTTGAATGTTCGTTAAGACAATAATTTTCTATATGAGCTCGTCCTGTATTAGATATGCATGGGTTTTCAGTTTTAAACAAAGAAAATCGTGATTTGGACTTGAGAAGAATATCAAATGAGTATTCTCTTTCACAAGGTGAAACCGAACGGTGTGTCCTGTTATCTAGCATCATTAAGTAAATAATTAATAATAATTACTATAGCTTAAATGAAATGCAAATTACGTAACAGTTAAAGAAAATATATTAAAAATAATAACTAAATCTTCTTTATTTATAAAAAAAAAACATTGAACAACCAATTAAACAATTAAGATTTATTTTCATATGCTATTGAAATTATTGGAGACCTTTTTGCACATACAGGGCATCGTTCAGGAAGGGCGCATTCACTACATGAACTGTGTCCACAAATAGCTCCTACAAACTCTATTCTATATTTTTTACAAACACTACAGACAATTCTTTTTTCAATAATTGTTTTTTCCTCTTTTTTCTCTTCAATAGCCTTATCAATCATCTCTTTATTCAAAGAAATTTGTTTTTTATTATTCTCAGTTACTTTCAAAGCATCAAAAAGATTATCAGTAATACTCTTACCAGATTCTTCTTGTGAATGGATAAAAATACACACACTTCCCCAAGGACAAGGTTTTATAGGGCATAAAAATTTCCCAGTCATATTTTCATTGTATATGATTTCATTAGCATTATGTGCATAATAACATTTATCTCTTTGCTCACAATTTATAGGGTTTTCACACATTTTATTATGAAATTCAGTTTTTCTACGCATTTCTCCAGGATAATGATAATATGTACAAAACGGGTCATTGCATTCTAGTTCTAAAGGACAAAAAGTGGTTTTATAAGTTTTTAGGTCAAAATTTTTTCTTTCAAGTTGGATTGTTTGAGATATTCCACACAGCTTTTGATACATTTCATCTTCACAAAGGCCTTTGCTTTGGCTAATAACTTTGCGTATTTCTACTGGGTTCATGTTTGGGAAGATGGAAGCAAATTGATCAGCGATTATTTTGAGTTCTTTGTCTTCTTGAGACATTACAGCTTCATCTGGATATCGATTTTTTGGTGGAGAAGATTGGTGTCTTGGTTCTTGGTACTCTGGCTTATCTAGAAATTCATGATCAATATCTAGCGCTTTATCTGGCACTCGGTTGCTAAACTTTTGATTAGGTATATCTTTATTGTTTCTTAAAAAATGGTCTTGGGGTACAACAATAGATTTTTTAGGGGAATTAGGCTCCTGTTTCATTTCTTTATAAGGTCTTTCTGAGATTATTATTTTGGCATGTTCAGGAATTGGTGGAGGAGGGATTTCATTAGGGCCTCTGATTATTTGGGGATTTATTTGAGGATTTATTTGAGGATTTCCTTGTGGTAGGTTCTGATAATTTGGTCGACTGGAATTGAAATTATTCATTTCTATATTACTCGGATTATAATGGTTTCCATTTCTATAATAAGGTGGATGCAATGAGCTTACAACTGGGTATATCTTGTTTTTGATTGGGTGTTCTATTGATCTTTCGATTTGTAAGCAATAGCTTCCTTGATTGTTGCTAATATCGCAATGTTGGGCAGAGTAAGCTTCTTCTTTCTTGTTTTCATACTCTAGTTCTTGAGAAACTTCCCATAAATCAATCTTATAAGTAGGATCCATATATTTGTTAATAAAAATATCTTAATTTCCATCTATCCTCTAAATTCAACAACTTCTCCCATCCTCTCAACTACCAAATCTTTTCCAACCCTCCAGTCTTATCAAAACCCTCTTTGCTAAACATTCTAAATATGCTCTTAACTATTATTTTAACTAAATGGGAACAAACTGTTCATCATGCAACTGTGCTCACAAAGAGTCAGAATTCCATATAGAAATCGATTATGGGCCAAACTTGAATAGTAAAAATCAAAACACAACAGACTTCAGTCTTTCTAGTTCCGAAAAACACCGGGAAAATGCTACAAAAATCCAAGCATTCTGGAGAGGCTATCGAGATCGTAAATATGTTGCTTTACTTAAGAAAAAACGTCAAATCAAATCAATGTATTTTCTTTATGATGACTTTTATGATATGAGTTACTCATCTCATAATATTTTGAAACGAGAAGAACGTCCTGCTTACAAATTTAAAAATGGGGCTGTTTATGTTGGACAATGGAGAGGGATTTATAGAGATGGTTATGGGATTCAGAAGTGGCCAGATGGGGCAAAGTATGAAGGACAATGGAAAGATAATGCGGCTAATGGTAAAGGTAAATTTTGGCATGTAGATGGAGATGTTTATGAAGGTGATTGGGTTGATGATAAAGCTAATGGTAAAGGAGTTTATAGGCAGATGAATGGTGCGATGTATGAAGGAGAATGGCGTAACGATTTCCAACACGGCTTTGGTAAAGAAGTATGGGCTGACAAAAGCAAATATGAAGGGTACTATGAAAACGGTAAAAGAAATGGTATGGGAACTTATACATGGAAAGATCATTCTACATATTCAGGTTATTGGTCTGAAAATAAAATAAGTGGTCGAGGAGTTTACCGTTGGCCAGATGGTCGTGAATATAATGGGGAATGGAAAGATGGGAAAATGCATGGTAAAGGTGTATATACTTGGAAGGATGGAAGAAAATATGAAGGAGAATATGTAAATGATCACAAACATGGTTTTGGGATTTATATGTGGAATGATGGGAAAATATACTCAGGGAATTGGAAAGATGGGAAACCACATGAATATGGAACTATAACTTATCCTAATAAAACTAAAAGAGCAGGGGAATGGAAGGATGGGAAAAGGGTAAGGTGGATTGATGAGGAAGAACCTTTACTCAATTAATTGCTTATGTAATTTTTTCGTTTTAATAAGATGCTTTGTATGTTGGAATATGGAATAAAAGTAAGGGTTTATGATGGGTATATGATAAAATAGGTTTATTTTAGGAAGATGTGTTGAAAGGAATATTTATATACTTTTGTGATGAACTGATGAGGAAATTTGGGGAATTTTATGATTTTATTGCCTTATAGAAATGAATTTCAATATATAGCCCAGTTTAATATATAGCAATATATCCTAAACTACTCATTTCCTTTAAAACATTTTAGAATACTCTTTATCTTATTCCTATCATCTCTACCCTCATAGCTCTTCTAATAATTTTTCCATCGCCATGTAAAAAATAAATTTATTATAAGAACCTTCAAACAAAAAAACTAAATAAACTTAGATTTGAGAGTTGAGAATTTATGGATGCAGAAAGACTTGCTATAGGCAGTCTATATTTTTTTAAATAATTTTATAAATCTCAACTATCTGAAAATATTTAGAAATCTGTATGAATCTTTACAAATAGCAATTCTGCTTAGGGAATAATGAAAATATTATCGATGTAAGCAGGTCTTAAGTCCACAAACAGCAGCAACAAAAAACCTACTGACAAATTACACAAAAAAATATTAAAAGATTAGACATAAACAATTAAAAACCCTCGAACAGAATCAATTCAACAGCATTAAATAAGTATTTAGCATAAGTCAAACAAAATTCCAAATAAAACATCAAATATGAACCTTCAAAAAATGGGTCTATTCCTGGGCAATTTCCAAATTTCACTGAGGCATAAAAGTTAAAATCATCTAACATCATCAGTCCTTTAAAGTGACAAAATTCCTTGACTTCAATTTTTCTTAACACAAAGACAATTTAATAATAAAATACTTATTATAGTGTAATTATTTCTTTCTAGTATATTTATGAGTTCTGTTCTCTCCATCTCTTGCAAGTTTTTTCCTTTGCTTTAACAACTAATTCTTTCAGTACTAATGGTTTAATAGTATAATGTACGTCGTTTTTCTTAGACACGACTAAGTTAATATATCCATTGATAAAATGAGAGCTCACTTCTGTGATCTGCATTTTAATTCTAGCCAAAAACTTGTTCTCAGAAGGATGGAAAACCATCATCTCAGTCCCTCGTCCTCTAACTATAGGCTTTCCTTGCATTGTGTGGACAAGGTGTTTGGGGACGACATCTGATGAGTAAAGCTTAACTTCTAGACCTATGCGTTCATGGCTTGGAATTATCCTTCCTGTTAAGGGTCTAAGTTCGACTATTATACTAAAGTACTTGGATTTGCATATGTACTTATTGAAGTCGCTAATCAGATGAAGATCAAAGTCGTAAGTTTCTTCATTGGATTGGTTCGCAAGCATTAGACTTGTTAGTTCTGGATTGATAGTTTCAGAACAAGATGAAATCCAAGCTAGAATGCTTTGTAAGGACTTAATGTATTTTTTGTTTTTTTCTATTTGGTTGGACAGAAATCTATTTGCAGAGAGCAGAGACTTCTTTTTACTTAAATCTGAAGGGCTTTTCAGACGCTCTGCCTCTGAGCGAGGATCTTTGAATAAGGGCAAGTCTTTGAATAATTCGCTATTGCTGGACATTTATTTTATAACCACTATTAGGCTAACATGGTAAATTTGAATCAAGACATAAAGATGATTTTTGTTTTTTTGATGTTTATAATTGGATTTTTTTAAGAAAAAAGCCCCCAAACTTTGTATTTGAGGTGGATTTTTGCATAGATAGGTAATAAACAGTTATTGGGACTGAGTTTTTCTTTTAGGTGACAGGGAAAATGCTTTAAAGTGACATTTTTCTTTGGACTTATGATAAGCTTTGGCACTTGCCATAAACAAACTTTTTATCTAAAGCTGAAAAATCATTATCATTGGAATACTCTAATCAACTTAAAACAGAAGCTTATTACAAAAACTTGCCTTTAAGTTAATATTTCGTATTTTAAGAGTTTTATGCTAGGATAATCAAGAAAGTGCTTATCTGGCCAGGAAATACAAAAGAAAGAAGTAACTATAAAGCTTTTTACACAATTTGCTGAAATTTTATAGCAGTCATCGTATTTCTTTGACAATTTTAGACTTTAAAATCTACTAACGCTAAAAACACAAAAAGTTTCAATCATCTAAACTAAAAGTCTAAATATACTAGGCAATATAGATTAAACATTACCAGTTAAAATATATTATATTAGCCTAAACACGATATTTTCCCAATCAACATTTTTGAAAAATAAGAAAATGACTTAAGTATTTAGAATGATCTTAGAACTTAGGGTGAATTTACTTAAGAAAAGGATTAAGAAAATTAATACAGAAGATGGGAATATATAAAACCACAGAAAAGGTAAAAATTATTACGCATTTTTAAAGGATAATTATTATAATAAGGTTTTACAAATTTAATATATCGAAATTTATTATTAAATAATGTATATGCTTGTATTAGTGTATTAAAAAGGTAAGATTTATAAATAGAAGTTAATTCTCTTTTGCGTTGGCGTCTTCATCTTCTTCACGGACTTCCTGCAAACTACTCATGAGCATTTCAGAAACAGGCATAAACTGTTCGTCGTTCAAGGCAATCCTTTTTATAAATTCATCATGTTTTAAGGTAATTTTTTCTTCATCACCCTCATCTTCTTCTTTTATACTATCAGTCGGGACCAAAGATATAAGACTCGACCTTGGTGAGTTAGTAAATTCATCACAAGACTTGATATACAAATCACTATGTCTAAAAATCTGAATTTTTTCTTCCTCATTCCTTTCTTCTTGTATGCTTTCAGAACTATCAAACATAAGTCTTCTTTTTTTATCTAAAACCACTTCTGTTTTATCAACAACCAACGAAATTCTTGGACTTGCAACCTTTTCTCCAGCTTCTGGGTCTTCTTCTAATATAACCTGTCTATCTAAGCTTGTAATGCATTTATATGGTCTTCTATCCATATAATAATCATCTTTAAGATTCAACCCTGAAGCCCAGGGCTCGTTGTTATACAAGCCTCTAGGTGAGACACTTTTTCTACTGAATTTCTTAGATTTTGAGCCTCTTTTAAGAGATCCACTTCGACGTAGAAGGTCTTCGAAATCCTCTTCTTCAGCTCCAGCTTCAGGAATAGTTGTCAATGGCTCAGAACTTACTGAACTACTTCGTGGCTTAGATTGCAGGTCAAAAATATCTGACGAAGCTTTGAAAAACTTGTTTTCTTCATCTTCTGACGATGTAGGAGATGTCGATATTGAGCTAAGCATTTTTATATTAGATTAGGATATTTCTGGAATTTGGCTTTAAAATATTTTATTACAGTTTGTTAGTGTTATTGTTAATAGTTTATGAGAGGATAGCCTGCAAGTTTGAAGAATAATTTGCAACTTTTATAGTCACATAATATGAACGAAAAAATTGGTTGGGTAGAGTGTTACTGATAAATGTTTGAGTAAGATTGATTGGTATGTTTTAAAGTGATTTTATTATAGGAATATGGTTTATTAGTAATAGATTAAGNAAAGTGATTTTATTATAGGAATATGGTTTATTAGTAATAGATTAAGAAGTATTGTTATTGTGTAAGATTAGATTGGGAGATAAGTTATTAGTTAATATAATGCGTTGAGATTAAAAAATTGTTTGGAAGATATAATAGTTTACTTGAATTATGGCTGTTAATATTTGAAATAATTGAAATATTTTGATATAATAAAGAATGTTAGTTTATGATTTAAATGAAAATAGATATAGAATAAGATAAATTAAGTTTATTGCTGATAACTTAACTATTTCAAGTGACCTTAAGGCATTGTAAAATTTATAATTTATAAGTCATAAAAAGCTTATGACCTGTAAGTTTAATAAATTTCCAATAGCAAAATCCTTTGTTTCATTATTAAATCACATATAAGCATTAATCCAAACTCTGTCTATAAATTATAATCTTCAGTTTTTTATTTATCATCAAATCCAAAATTCTTCTATTTGATAATTTATCATATCACCCCTATTTCTCATTCACAAATTCATATAATTTAATACAAAAAATCATCATCTCCTTCATCATCACATCCTACAATCTTTAACCTCATCCCATTAAAATCCACCCATTCCAAAACCTTCATATCAAAAACCCCAAACTTCTAAAAAACTGCAGCATTCTAGCATTATGCCATATAACCCTAAATATTCAAACTATCTATTTTTATAGTAAAAACACGAAAATATGTCATAAATAAACAGCATTTCATATCATCCTAGAAATTAGCCAAGATGATAAACTATTATATAAAATATTATTAGGAAAATGTAACTTATAATGAATACACTGAATGAAGAGCTTTCTGATAGATATGAACCCGATCTTCCTTACTCAAACTCTGAGGCAATGATCACAAAAAAACTGTTACATCAAACCCAGTCCACATCTTCTAGATTTTTTCCTACAGTAAATTTTATCTCAAGGCTCAGAAGTTATTCAGAAATCAGTTCGCATCTCTTAGAAATCCTACAAAGCATGAACAGCTTATAAAAAAAAAACTTAAAGACTATAAATTTCTCAAAAAAATCATACAATTTCTTAATGATCTAAGTATCTCTTTGGATATTTCTAATATATACAATTACCGCCATAATCTTATGCAAGAGTTAGAGTATATAGATTTGATTTTTTTTTTTAATGTTATTATTATCCCTGAGGCTATTTGGCTAAGTGTTACAGTTAATTCTTATCCACTTCAAGACATTTTAAACGATGAAATTAAAACTTTGGCTTTATTGCTTCAGTGTAAGTTCATATAAATTTTTAAGTAATTTATGTCTTCAAATAGTCAATTTGTTAAAGCACAAGAATCGATTAAGCCTTATATAGCTTATTTGAACCCTCAGCTCTATACAGTTTATAATTTTATGACACCTGCGAAATATCCTAAACCTGAGTATCAGAAGCTATGTGTGAATTTCTCAAGTACATTTCTTAGGAAGAAAAGCTTAGCCTAAACAGGAACTAGAAGATTTTGTGTTGATTTATAGGTCGCTGATTACAAGCTTTTGTGATATCCTTGGGCTTAAAAGACTAAGTTCTTATCTCTGATCCCAGAATAATTATATATCTGCGTAACTAACTAAATTATATTTATTCGACTACTTGTTCTTCTTTTCTCAAAAAGTCCTGATTAATTTCAAGTGGAGTTTTGATGAAATGATTAGGTTTCCAGAACTCAGGTGTCAAATAGCAGTAAGTCTTAGCCAATGCATCATAAGCCGCTCTGACGAAGTTTTGTGTTGACTTAGTTTTCCCTGATGTACTAGTATAAACATCACTAACTCCAGCCAAATGCAAAATCTTCTTAGGAATAGGTGGGGCAACAACACCAGTACCTCTTGGTGCTGGGACAAGTCTAATCCTAACACTTCCACATTTTCCAGTAACTTTCATTGCCACGGTATGAGGAAGACCGATTTTATTCCCCCAATATCCTCTTCTTACAGGTACAATACTAAGTTTAGCTGCTTGTGCTGCTCCTCTTATAGCTAAAGGTGCTTCTTTTGCTACTTTTAGACCAACTCCAACATGACCTTGTTCATCTCCAACACAGACCACTGCTTGGAATCTTGTTCTTTGACCGGCTTGGGTTTGCTTTTGTACAGGTTTAATGCGAATCATTTCTTCTTTTAGCTTGTCTTTGAGGAAGTACTCAATGATTTCGGGCTCTTTGATTGGAATTGAATGCAAGAAAATTTCTTCGAGTTTGTTTATTTTTTTGCCTTTCACAAGACGACCTAGCTTGGTTAGAGGCACCCACTCCTTTTCTTTAGGAGGTCCAGCGTCTCTTCTTCCTGCAGGTCGAGCTCCAGGAGCTCTGTCAGGCTTGCCTCTTCCGAATCCTCTGCCACGTCCTCCTTGTTTGTCTTCCATTTTAGCCACGAATTATATTTTTACCTTTAACTTAGAGATATTGAATGGGAAGATTGAAGAAAGTGGGATGATAGGATTTTTTAAGATTTTTATGTTAAGGAGGGTGATTGATTATAGTGGGATAATAGAATGATATAGGATGTGATAGAAGAGGATTTATGATGAGTTTTGATTAGGATTTTATTTGGGTTTAGATTTGTAAGAAATTATTATGATGGGATTGGATGGTAGTTGAAAATTTTTATGTTGGGATAATGAAGATGAAGTGGAAAGAATTGATATTTTAGATGGGTTAGGTTTTAAAAGAAGAGTTTTTGTAGTGAATTATAATGATGGGATAAAATTGTGTGACTGTGGATGCTAGGAAGGAAGATGAGCTTTGGAGGCTTAGATAGTTTGATAATACGATATAATTAAAATGGGAAAGCGTAGGAATGATATTAGTTATAGAGTGAAGTATAGTATATTAAAAATACGATAAAGTTAATAAATTATTTTTGTATCTTTTATTATTTTTACAGATTATTTCACTTAGTATTCAAACCTTTACATCTAAATATTGAAAAACAGTTTTCCATTTTACCCTATATATAATTATTTATTTTTCTCTGAGTTACCTCTAATTTATTTGTTATTTAAACTACTTGCCTAATGAAAAGCATCTCTTTAATAACTATAAAAACTTCAAAATTTTACTATTCAATTAATATAAATATAGTTTTATAATAAAACCTAGTCAAATCTTTCCTAGTAATTCAGAAATCATTTTAATAACTCAATGTATAATTAAATATACAATAAATGGCAGAAGAACAACATCAACGCAGCAGATCCCAAAATTCAGATAAACTTGTTAATAAGTCAGGCTGGATTTTCAGGAAATCAACCGGAATTATTAAAAAGTTCAAGAAATGCTATATAATTCTTGAAAACAAACATCTGTATATCTACACAAACGACTTAAAAGTTCTTTTAAAAGCTATTATCAATTTCGATCAAGTTGAGAGCACAGTAAGTTTTAATTCTAGAGAAAATGATCGAATAATTCTAAGATTCAAAGATAACTCCGTATATTTCGAGTTCAAGGGTCCTTCTGAAGAAATTTCTGAATGGTATACTCTTTTCTCTCAGCATATAAAAAATTCTTCCCCTACTAAAAACCCTTCATTCTTAGGTAAAACTCCAAAAAAATTTTGGAAATTCGACAACATAAGCAACTACGAATTTATGCATTCAGCTCAAACAGGCGACATAATTCTCTTTAAAGGCCGTAGCAAAATCTGCTTAGCACTTCGAGGCATAATGAATTCTGAATTTGACCACATTGGGGTAATTTATATACTAAACAATTTGATCTACATATTTGAAAGCACAAGGAGCACTGGGGTTATTTTGACTTCATGGACAGAGTTTATGGAGCATTCATGGTATAATATGTATTCAAGGATAGCCTATAGAAAACTTATTTTAGATAGAAATGAGTGTTTTTATAATCAAGCTCATGAGTTTGTAGTAGAAAGCGAAGGGAAACCTTATAAGTTGCTGAAGCTGTCTAATGATGATCATAAAGGGTACTTCTGCTCAGAATTGGTGGCAGAGTTTTATAGAAGGACTGGAGTTATTTACCACAATACACCAGCGAAGAAGTTTATGCCTAAGAATTTTATCAATGGATATGGAGTGAATATAATCCAGGGTGAGTTAGGTCCCCTGCAAGATATTAAGTTTAATGTTTACTAATAATATCTGATATTACAACAATAGAAAAAGCTTGAAAGAAAGCTCAGGAAAAGGAAGAAGGGAGGATAAAATGTAGCTTAGTCTGATGAGAAAATATTTCGAAAAACCTAGAAATTTCAGACATGATCATATTAAAAGGTAACCTATACGATATGCATTCCCAGTTTGCAAGATGAAAAATCATATCAATCGAGTATTTTCAGAATACTTTTATGATTAAATCTCTGCATAGGCTCATTGTTTATATTAAGACATAGAAGATTACCTAAATGATTTGAAGGAATTTCAATGTACTGAGAAAAAGTAAAAAATAAAAGAAAATATATCACATTTCACTCAATATCTTCAGCTGATGAGTTTTATAATGCATAAAGATATAAATTCCTTAGTTTTAAGGCTAAGATTTCATCAATTTCAAGGTCAAAAACTCCTCAAAATGCTGTCTGAAAACAAAAATTTGTTCTTTAAATGATGAATAAATTTACTTATGGATGTATAAACCTATCTAAAATCTAAAAGATATAAGCTGTAAATTCATACACAAATTCCCATACACATATATGATTTCCTACCTGTTTTATATAAGCAAAGATATCAACATATTTTTGTTATTGAAATAAATCTTCCCATATAATTACAATCAAAGTTTATATATAAATTCTTTAGAGTACCATGTTAAAGTTATAAATTTATTTAGAAAACCATGGTGGGACTTGCTTATACGGTATAAAAAGTAGAAAATGACTGCCAAAAGTTATGACTTTCCTATATAAAATTAGTAATTTGTTTATAATAAAGTCAATTAAAAAGTGTATCTTCATTATAAATCCACCTCTATTTTATAATAGCTCTTAATAATCTATGCAAGACTCTATCCTATTTCAAGTAAAATATTACAGCCATATTAATATCATATTCATTAATGATGCTCATAAAGTACAATAACTCATAGTACAGGCTTCTGTTTCTATGACCCTTATTCCGAAACCAAAATTTATCAAGCTTAGCATTTTCAAACTAGCAATTAATTTTCAAATTGACAATCAAGAGTTCTAGTTACAGTTAACTCAATACTGGCACTTTTTGAAACCTTTTTCCTCAAGCAATAGATAAAATTGGTAAAAACTCAGTATGATTGATGGCCCAGCAGCAAAAATAATTAACTATTATGACCATCTCCACCTTTTTTATATTCTATCTAAAATTGGAAAACCTATCTTGCATCGATATCTAATTTAGCTTTAATCATTCTAAATAGCAAGAAACTATGAAGCCAAAGAAAAAATAAATCCTTGTTACCATCTCCTGTACATTAAAATACTTAGCATTGGTTATAAAATATATGCTATCATCCTCTCACTTGTATTATCCGAGTATTAGCAATAGTTCTAAAATTTTAGCGATTGAATTTTACAAATATTTTCACTTTTTTCTATAAAATCAACAGTATTCATGTAATTCCAGAACCTTGTATATAGTATTTTTTTATTGCCAGGATCTTCATTAAATATTATAAGATTATGTTTATGTCTAGTGGCAGTAACATAAAAATGCTTGAATTCAATGTATAAAAGCAAAAGCTTGCTTTGGCCGATGAAAGTCATATTTTTGAGCTTAGGGACTTGCTTTAGTTAAGTTTTTAAAGTTTTTAGTTGCTGAGGAGTCATTTGGTGAATATTCGACAAAGTTCTCATTTTTCATTAAAAACTTGCAGACTGTGAAGAAATTATGCAGAAGAACCTCGTTGAATTCATGACCTTTAGCTACGAAAACTATTAGGCAGAAGGTATGAGCAAAAGTGAACTGGCGAGAATAGGCATCTACAGGTTGAGGCTCTGAATGAAGATGCAAATATCAATAAAACCTCTAAAAAAACTTGAAGGTTTTGCGAAAAAATTGTGAAGCTGACTTCACTAAAACTGATGATTTGGAATTCATTTTAAAGCAAGCTGCACAATGATATTATTGAAAATAACCTTTGGAAGCTGTGAAAATATATATGATGAACTTGTGCTTAAAGGTCAAACTGTGAAATGTTGTTTAATTTGCTAAGGTGCTATAAAAAGCTCTGAATTCGCTTAGTATGTGAGGTGAATATGCTATGAATATTGAGTGTTATAGTCTATATGAACAGTGGGATAAGCTTATATATTACTATATGAAAATATATAGTTGTATATATAAAATATGGTAGTCACATTTTATATTTAAGTATAATTAGCTTAGATATTTTTGAATAAATATAATTATTTAATCTTATTTGAAGATTTGAAGAAATATGCTTATAAATATATCATAAAGCTTTAGAGGCATTGATGCTAAAAAAAAATCTAATGAGTAGGTTTATAAAATATTGTATTATAAATTTAATGATAGTGATGAAGAAGATGAGGAAGTTAAAAATAATCAGAAGAAAGTGAAATTTTTGTGAATTTTTAGGGTTGGGTGTAAGAAATTTAAGATAATTTTATGGAAAATGGTAGAATTTATAATTGGGTTTCGATTTGAGTGAATGCTGGAAGTAAAGTTATGCTTTTTTAGAGATTTCAGAACTTTAAGGAGATAAGGAACTTTTTCCCAATTATTTTCCTAAAAATCAGCAATATATTTCTCATATAACCGATATTAAATTCTTTGATTCAAGCTACTAAACTCTAATAATTATTCTATCATTATAGCGAAAAATTCAATAAGAAAAAAAAGCTATACCATTATGTGAATTCAAATTGCAAAACTTGGGTTTTTTTAATTACAAAACTCACTTTTTTAACCTAAATTACAAATTCATAAGCAAATTGTGTTGAAGTTATATGAGTAAACAACTGCATTTAGTATTTCTTCAACTACATATGAATATAAATTAAGAACATCAGAAGTTAATGATTAGGTATATAAAATTTAGACAATCAGCTTTTATTTGGTACAAGATGCACAATTATAAATAGGCAAAGAAAAAATTGTAATATAAATAGATGATTTTTATATATCTAAACTAAAATATAATTCAAAGAGTTTCAAAATTAAAATTTTGTTGTAATTGTGGAAGAGATAGTATTCGGTGCTTCTTACAATTTGTTTCAAACAGGAACAAAGAAACTATCCATTATGTTATTAGAAAAATTTATCTTAGAAGCATTATCTCTAATGATTCCTGAAAATCTAACTACTCTACTTCCTAAATTAAAATTCTAAGCTAATAAAAGGGTAAAGCATTCGAAAAACTTTATAATATATAAAAACAGTCAAGCACATAGACAAAATATTGAAACTTTGTCTGCTGACAATTGAAAATTGAAAAAGGGTAGCGACAGGAAATATCGATCTCGAATAAAATAGAGCTTTTGAAAAATTATGTAAAAAATTTTTACATGGACAAGGAATACTTTAAAAAAATATAGAGGATCTTGAAATACTTTATAAATTTGTAAATAAAGACTATAAATAGTACTTTAATAGGTATAAATTATGCTAGTTAAGGTACCTAAATCAACCTTGTATTCAATATCATCCTCTAATATTCACAAAAAATCCTCAAATGATTCATCTAAAGAAATTTTGGCATTTATGAAGAGGAAAATAATTGATGATTTTAATTTGTGAGGAAGCCTTTAGCCAAATTAGGCGTTCTTAAAATTAAAGGTGTAGGCGAAAAGTTAATCCCCTAGGAAAATTTAAAAAATTCATGGTAATAAATGACGCAACTAATCATTCAAGCTTTACTATATCTCATAGTACTGTCTAATGGTTATTCAATTGAGATTGTTGGGTTTAACTTTGCAGTATAGCTTATTTAGTCACTTACCACATCGAGTTATTTCGATTTATACCTAAAATTAACCTCAAGCACAGAGAATCTAGAAAATCAAGTAATTACAATGAGCTTATATGATAACACAGCAACCCCACCAGCAGTTGTTTCTTATCTAAATATATCCTCTTGCACAACAGATTCATATGGAGAATGCATAGTCTCAGAAAATTCAATATCAAATCCAGGCACCTATTATATAAACTTTAGCTCAAGTGATGCTACATTAAAAAGTGATATTTTTGAAGTCAAAAAAGGATACAGCAAAGCAGTTCTATCACTAAAAGATACCCAGCCTTGTGCCTTATTCACATTCAAATTAGTAATTACAATTTACGACGAAAACGAAAACTTATGGACTTTGACTGATGTGGACTACAAAATTAAAGACGGTTCAAATATCAATGGAGTCTTTAAAGATGTTACAGGTACAGTGTCAAATGGTACCAGCGAGCTTGAAATATATTTTTCATCAGCAGGTTCTTATTCACTATATCTTGATTGTGGGAAAATTACATCAGAAAAACTTTCAATGGAAGTTTCAAGTAACATTTTGAAATTTGAGATGGTAGCTCCAACTGTAACAATAATATAGAAATTAACAACAAGCAAGGACTTCTCAGCTGAAGTTGGTGTTTACGATTCTACAGGTACTAACCTTGCAAGTGGGACTCTAAACTCAGCAATATCACTTACACTAAGCCCTGATACCAGTATCAAAGGTACAACCAAAACGCAAATCATCAACGGCAAAGCTTCATTCTCAGAACTTTTTATATCAAGTACTGGAACTTATAACCTAACAGCCACCCTTCCTAACACTGATCCAATAACTTTTTCAACCCAACTTATAGTTGAGTCTCCAGTAGCTACATCATTTTCTATAACCCAACCAACATCAGAACCATCAGCGAATTTCAATATGACTATAAAAGTTCAAATAAAAGATCAAGCCGATGCAGTCTATACAAGTTCTTCAGTTGTAACCTTAACATCAACAGAAACTTTTACAGGGTCAAGCGACCAGACAACAATTGATGGAACGGCAACTTTTTCTATATTTTTCAGTACCCCAGGGACGAAAAATTTAACTTTTACTTGTGGGACAGTAACAAAGACTATAACCCAAAATGTTTTAACTCAGAAACTTCTAACAAAATTAACTCAGACTCCGAAATATAATGATGATATTTTTGATATTACAGTTGGGGTATATAATCATGAAGGAAGTGAATTAGATACAACAAATAGTGTCTATAATATAGCTGTGAGTATATCAACAGGAGGTGTCTTAGAAGGTATAACAACTATGAACACAGTATCAGGTGAAGCAAAATTTGCTAACCTTAAAATAGTCACTGCAGGTGAATATACTTTAACTTTTACTAGTACTAATATAGATTCTGCTAATGAAAAATTCGTTATTGAAGCTTTAACTTTGACAACTTTAGAAATCTCTGTTGAGACTACAGCTACAGTTTTCTTTGATTTTAACATAACAATTAAAGGCAAAGACCAGAAATCACAACTTATTACTGAAGATGCGACAGTCAATTTGACTTCGAGTTTAGGGTTATTAGGAGAGACTACAGGGGTATTGAAATCAGGGGTTTTAACACTTAAAAGCTATTTTACTCAATCTGGGACTTCAACTTTAAAAGCTACTTCTGGAACTTTAGCTTCAGAATCAGTTGAAGTTGTTGTTTCGGACCTTTTGTTATCTATGATTATTGAAGATTTTATAGTAATTTATATATAGACAACAACAGATAACTATTTTTATATAACCCTTGCTTTAATGGATAAAGCAAAAACAAACTATGAATCAAAGAACGGGGTTTACACTTTAGAAGTAAAATTAGACACCACTAGTGAAAACTATGGAACTTGGAATGCTAAAGATATCAAAAAAGGTTTCCATGGGTTTTCAAACCTAGTCATTCTAACCCCAGGAACCTACAGTTTTATAGCAGAAGTTACTGAGCAGAATTCCGGATATAAATTCACATATAAAGATTCAAAAACATATACAATCACTCAAGAAGCAGCTGATATCCCATCTCAATTCAACGAGCTCCATACATTACAAGCAGAATCATCATTTACGTCAACAGCTTATTTCAGCAAAGAAGTTGAAGTAAAGCTCTTAGACTTAAATAATGAACCTTGGAATAAAAGCACAATAGTAACAGTAGTCTCGTCAATACCATTTCTTGGTAGTGATATAGTTATAACCTCATCAGGAACCGCAAAATTCTCTTTAACCTTCAAAACCTCAGGGACAGGAACTTTACATTTCAATACTGATAATATCCAAAGCCAGAATACAACTTTTACTATAAACCCTTTAACTTTAACATTATCAACAACCCCAACTATAGATGTATCAAGTAACAAAGTTGATTTATCTTTAAACATAACTGATTCATCATTAAAAANACATTTCAATACTGATAATATCCAAAGCCAGAATACAACTTTTACTATAAACCCTTTAACTTTAGCATTATCAACAACCCCAACTATAGATGTATCAAGTAACAAAGTTGATTTATCTTTAAACATAACTGATTCATCATTAAAAACTCTTGAATCACATAATGATTTCAAAGCTATTGTGTCTATAAAAGATGGGAAACTTTTAGGGTTGACTGAAAAAACTTTTACAACAGGGCAAGTGATATTTGAGAATTTGGTCTTAGGAACAGCAGGGGTATTTGCATTTAAAGTTGATGTTTATGATATAGATAATAATCAAAGTTTAGGTAGTACTGAAAGTGAGAATATAACTTTAACAGCTGATCAGGCACATGTGCCAAGTGAGTTACAAGTGCTTACAAAAGTTAATCTTGCTGCTGAATCTGAAGTCACAGCTTTTTTCGACTTCCAAGTCCAAGTTAAAGCACTTGATCAACTTGATGAAGTTATGAAATCCTCAAACTTCACAGCAAGTATTTATTCTGACCTTCCAATAATTGGTTCTAAAATCCTCTCTTTAGATAAAGGTCAGAGTAGTTTTACCCTCTACACAACAGCAACAGGCCTGGTAGATTTAATCATAACAGTCTGTGAAATCTCAGAAACCATAAAATTGACATCAAAAAATTTAGTTTCAAAAATTTACCCAACATCTTATATTGTAAATTCCATATAGACAAACGATGCTAATTATTTCGATATCGCAGTTGGAGTCAGTAATTCTCAAGGTCTTATTGAAAGTAGCCATGGATCTTATAATTTTACCTTAAGCCTGACAACAAAAGATAAACTTTATGGGACAACTCAATTACAATCATCAAATGGTTGGGGGAATTTTACTAATATTGTTGCCACAGTTCCAGGGACTTTTAAGTTCATAGCTAAAGTTGAAGAAAAGTCTTCTGGGTTGACCTTTGAAGTTACTTCTAAAGAAGAATATACAATAACTGAAGCACAAGCTAATGTTCCAAGCAATATCGATAAATTAGATACTTTAGAAATAAAAGTTATAAATTCAACAATAACAGCTTATTTCAATTTCGATGTTGAAGTGTTGCTTAAAGATCAAATTGGAAGATTATGGGAAGATGAATGCGATATATCCTTAACAGCAAATACTAGTATTTATGGGACAACATTAGTTAAAGCTAAAGGAGGAAGTGCATATTTTTCAGTATATACAGCTAATTGGGGTGCAATAAAAATCACAGCTCATTCATGTTCACAGATTTCAGTGACAACCGAAATTATGGTTAAAAACCTAACAGCAAAAATTGGGGCTGTTGATAAAATTGTGATGTTTATTTAGGGAAATGTGTCAAATAGTTTTGATGTTGAAGTCGGGATTTATGATACTTTTGGGGAAAATTTAGAAATTAAACATGGGGATTTTGAAGTTAGTTTAGAAATTAACCCTAAAGGAACACTTGTGGGTACAAAAACTTTGAAAGCTGAGAATGGTGTTGCGTATTTTAAGAATATTGTTATTGGTACTGAAGGCCAGTATAATTTTGTTGTTAAAATTGTGGATATGGATATGGAAGCACAGATAATTGAATTAGCTGGATCAGAGTATTTTGGTATAACTAAAGATAATGCGCATATGCCTTTAGAATTACAAGAGTTAGTAGAAACTGAAGTTTCTGTATCATCATGGACACCAACAGCTTACTTTACTTTTACCATAACTGTAGACCTTAAAGATCAGCTAAATGATTATTATCAAAAAGGATGTGAAGTTGTTTTAGCTAGTTCAACTGATATTCATGGAACTACTTATCACAATACTAAAACAGGTAGTTCATCTTTCCAAATATACTCTAAAACCCCAGGTGATATTTCTTTAATAGTCACTTCATGTAGCCAGCAATCAGAAACAGTCAACATAACAGTCAAAGCTCTTTCTGTATCAGTTGATGTTGAAAGCCATATAGTAACTTTTATATAGGAAAGTGATTCAAATTATTTCGATGCTAGTGTAGCTTTAATGGACTCTACAAAACAATTCACTGAAAAAGATAATGGAAAATACTTAATTGTCTTAAGTTTATCACCAGAAGGTCTACTTTCTGGTAAAACCTCAGCTGAAGCTATAAATGGTAAATACCCATTTGAACGTTTAACAATACTATCAGTAGGAACATTCAACTTCCAAATCACAGTTTCAGATGCAAACACAAACGATGTTATAAACTCTGTTCTCAGTACAAACAATTACCTTATAACAAACAAAACAGCAGCTATTCCTGGAAATTTATTACAAATAAGTGATATTGATATAAAAGCTCCAGAATTAGTCACAGTCTTTGAAGATTTTTCAGTTAATGTTACTATAATGGATCAACAAGGAAATTTATGGGGTGATGAATGTACTGTTGTTATAAATGCTAATATGACTATAAGTGGTGAGACAAAACAAATATCTAAAAATGGAACTTTTGCTTTTGATATATATTTTACTGAAACTGGTACAGTTTCACTTACTGTTTTGACTTGTGATTCAATGACTTCATCTTTTGTTATGACATTGTTGCCTTGTTCACAGAAAGTTAATGTTGTTGAGCATATTGTATAAGATATTTAGGCTAATGATTCAAATTATTTCGAAGTAACTGTTGGGATTTATGACTACTCAGGGGAAAATTTGTTAGAAAAATATGGGACTTTTGATACAAGCTTGTATTTAGTGCCTGAAGGAAAACTTGCAGGGAAAGCTAATGGGAAAACAAGAAAAGGGCAGAAGTATTTTTCACCAATAACAATTCTCACTCCAGGGAGCTTCCAATTTGCTGTTAATACAAGTGAACAGGCTAGTGGGGTTATGCCAACAAATTCACCTTTGGTCTTAGATGGTATTTATAATATTACAGAAGAAAATGCTTTTATTCCTCAGAACATGCTCACTTTGAGCTATATGAATATAACTTCAGACCAGCAGAACCCAACCGCATTTTTCTATTTTAATATTGAAGTCTTGCTTTTTGATCAGATAAACAGCACGTGGTACCCTGATTGCAATGTGAGCTTAAGTGCAGATTCTGAGATTTTTAGTTATGACCAGTCTGAAACCATTGAAGGTTTAGCTGTTCAGGGTGTTGCTAATTTCACTGTTTATTTGAAAAAACCTGGACTGACAATAATCACTGCAACTACAGATTCTGGTCTTACAGCTGATATATCTGTAACTGTTTTGAAGGAAAAACAAAAGATAGAAATCACCCCTTATATTGTAAAAATTATATAGAAAAGCGACTCAAATTACTTCGATGTTCAAGTTGGGATCTATGACTATAACGGGACTAATCTTGAAAGTTCAAATGGGAACTATAAAGTGGACTTGTATTTAACAAAAAACGGAACAATGCTTGGTAATCTGACTAAATACTCAGAAGAAGGTGTAGCATATTTCCATGGTTTAACCATAATTTCACCAGGGAATTTCGAATTTGCTTCTGAAGCTTCAGAAGAAAGCGTAAATTTCAAAGTTATATCAGACCTAGTATCAGACAACACTTACAACATCTCTTCCGAACAGACTCACATACCTCTAAAATCAATACAAATAATCCATCATCCTCCTGAACCAACTCAATACTTTAACTCCTATCTCGAAGTCCTTCTTCTTGACGTAAATGACATTCTCAATACTTTAACTCCTATCTTGAAGTCCTTCTTCTTGACGTAAATGACATTCTTTTAAACGAAAGCCGCACTATAAACATAACATCAGAACAACAATATATAGGCCCATCAACATTAACTCCAACTGATGGTAACGCAACATTTAAATTTTATTTCATTGAATCAATAGAATCAAACATAATAATAACCTCAAAAGATATAACCTCAAGTCATACATGTATAGTCCAAAATATGCCTCCATATTCTTTATTAGTTCTTATTATAATGTTTTGGTCTAATTGGGTTGTTCTTATTATCCTTTGGATTGCTGATAAATCTACTTTACCAGAAATCGAACACCCAACAGGTTTTTCTTTATATTGCCCAATAGTAAATATTTTCTATCCTCAACATGGGCATCAACGTGGAGCTTTTACATTAAGAACATTTTCTGAGCTTTTTGTTCTTTATACGCTTATTGGATATTTATATTATTTTGAGAATCTTATACAATCTGATCAATCAGATGGTCTTGAAAGTTTTTCAGCTTCAGATATGTATTTAGGACTTATTGCTTTTGGTATTATGGAAGCATATTCATTTGTTGTAACACTTTTACATAATTCTGCAATAAACAATACTATTGTTAGGAAGATTGTTACAGTTATTACTGTTGCTGTTATTGTTGGAGCTAGTGCTTGTTCTTGGGTTTTCTTATATAAAGTTACTCCACAGTATTATCTTTTCTGGATTGTTTGCTTTTTTATATACACGGCTATTCATATTTTTGTAGTTCAACCTATTATTGCCATGATGTTTGCTTGCTGTTGCTCATGCTGTGGTAAAGAGAAAGGATATTCACCGATGATGAGTCCAAGGGATTTGAGGTCTCCGCTGATACAGAACTCGTATTTCAATTTTAGTATGCCGAGTCCTAAAGCTAATAGGGTTTCGTTGCTTCACGTTAATTAGATAAGATAGGATAAATTTTATGGCTTTTAAATTGGCATTCGTTGGGTTGGAGCTTTTTAAAGAAACTTTAGGAGTTTTTTTTATTAATTTTAGATGAATAAAATGGATTTTTAGGTTTTTATTTTAATATTGAGTTTTTTTATGATAGGACTATTAAAGTTTATTTCAGTTAGGCAGAATATTAAAACTTATCT